>JAGGNK010011338.1:0-27078 GCA_017590115.1 Montifringilla adamsi
ACACACCAAATGAATCCTGCACCACAACACCTTCTCTGCAATCTATACCCCTTTTTTCCTTATTTTGGGTAGTTTACTGGGAGCAAACCACTCCAAGGTGCAGGGTACCCCGAAAAGCTTTTTCTTTCGCAGAGTCCCTGGCTCCCTTTAACTTCCCCAATTCCCAATCCCTATCCACTCGTTCTAGCTGAAAACAGCTCGTCAGCTTGAACTTTTATCTTAAAACCATCTAACCTTTTTATCATTCTTATCCAATACCTGTCTTCTCTCCATTTCCCTCCCGTCCCCATGAAGTAGTTTTTACAATTATGCTTTTCTAGTTCAAATGTGTGTTCATGTTGCAGATTGTCCTGTTTTCAGTTTTAGAAAGCAGGGGCCTGTCAGGTCACAAGGGTAGATCCAATGAGAAGCAGTTTTTGATTGTTTCTTTAATAGCGAGTGTTCAGATGGTATTAGACTGCTGAATCAAAAACACTGTTGGGTTTATGCTGTCCTCAGTAGGGTCTGAGGGTGACTGATAACCTAAAATGGTGTCTGGGAAAGTATTTTGACGGTTTTTGTGGTGAATGCTCCCTGAGTATAGGTAGTAGCTGAAGCCAAATTTTCTTTTTTTCTTTTTGTTTTTCTTTTAACGACCTGAAACCAGGGGTCTTCTGGGTTAAACCGGTTGGAAGGTGAAAGCAGCAGTAAATCTCAGATCCAAGGGTGAGAATCTGAGGCTGCAAACCTGCCTGGAGTCCAGGGGGGTCCAGGTTGTGGTCTTTGTGAGGGTCTCCAGGACCAGGGAAGAGATGAATCTGACTCCATGTTCTCAGAAGGCTGATTTATTATGATATGATATTATATGATATATTATAGAATGCTATACTAAAACTATACTAAACTATAGACAAAAGGATACATCAGAAGGCTTAACAAGAATGAATAATAAAAACCCGTGACTCCTCAGAGCCTCGACACAGCTGGACCATGATTGGTGATTAAATTAAAACAATTCACATGCTGGATAAACAATCTCCGTATCACATTCCAAAGCAGCAAAACAGGGAGAAGCTGAAGCTTCTCAGCTTCCCAGGAGAAGAAATCCTGGCAAAGGGATTTTTCAGAAAATATCATGGTGACACTATGTGATTCCTTGTCCCTGTAGAGGGGGAGCAGAAGTCTGCACCACAGCCTAAAACTGGAGGCTGTGGTGGTCCGAAAAGCCAGCTGGAAAAGGTTAGACACTGTTGGGCCAGTCACACTGAAAAGGCCAATCCCAAAACACTCATATGAGCTTAGTGCCAAAGGCTGAAGCCCCTTAAGCACTCGCCCATGCTTTAAATTCATTTAAAATCTGCACTATGGACCCACATAACCCGTTTATTACAACTAAATGCTCATTTTATCTTTGTGCTGTGTTGAAGTAACTGTATCTTGCCTTTTGCCAATCCCCTAACTATTCCAGAAAAATAAAAAAGGTTACTCCCTCCAGCTGCAAAGTATTTAGCACCCTTTCAGAACTGAACGATACCTACCACCAAAGGCAAATATCAAGTCAAATGAACTGTTTAAAACATAATCCTCACTGCAATTGTATTTATTTTTATGCTGCAAAACTGTGAAATTACTGCTTCATTTTTTAAATTGTTAATTGTCATATTTCTCTTTATCTTTTCTTTCTAACGAAAAAAGGGTGAACTGTGGTGTTACATTTTAGTTAAATGGTATGCTCTGTCTCACCCCTCGAAAAATGTACTGTTTATTCCAAGCCCCAGCGCAGAAAGCAGAAAGCAGCAAAAAAAGCAGCTATCAGCTAGGAGCCGAGGCAGGAGCAAGCAAGCAAGCAAGCAGCAGCAAGCCGAGACAAGCAGCCCCAAAAGCAAAAGCCAAGGTGCCCGGTCACACTCACCCCTCCCTCCCCGCCCCACGGCGGCAAGACGGCCGGGGGAGGAAAAGGCGCAGCTGCCAGACACAACACACGATATTGGGATAAAAGCTGTCACCCCACGACACCCCTTTTCTCCCTAGGCTCTCCCTCTCTCCCCCTCCCTCCCCCTCCCCCCCTTCTCCCTCAGAAAACATGCTGCTCCTGGGGGTGGGACCCCCAATAAACCCTAATCTAATTATCACCCTCAGAAGCCGTGTGGAGTCTCTTTGTGTGCCTGCTGCTACCAGCAAACATACAGCTTAGGGGGCCCTCCGAGGACTCCCCAGGGACCCCCATACAAACTGCAACAAGTCTTAGCCTGTCAACAGTTCTTTTTCTGGAGCAAAGAAAGGATGGCATGTTCACTCCCCACTCGTGGAGGGGCCATCTGATTGATGGTTGTCATCTTGATCATCATTTGGAGGTTGCCTGTTGGCCACATTCTGGTTTTGGTGTCACAAATCAGGGTGGACACACCTTGCAGGTACCCATTGTACTCCAGTGTCTGTGGAAACACATGCATACCCTCAACCCCAAGTGATTAAGTCGTACAGGCCCTCCCACTTATTAGTGGTTAGGTCCTGTATCTGGACCTTTGGTAGAGGCAGGTGCATCTCACCTGAAGAATGCAACGAGAGAAAATGATTTAGAATGACAGGATTCTTGGAATTCTGTGGCACTGTAAGATGGTTGATTGTATATGGAGCTTTTTCCAATTTACTGTGTGGTTTTTCTCCAGGCATTCCCCTTTTTTTGTTCGTCCAGAACACACTTCAAGGTACCATGAGCGCGTTCAACAATGGCCTGGCCCATTGGAGAGTGCGGGATACCAAGCTTGTGTGACACTCCCCATTGGCACAGAAATTGCTGCCTTGTAGCCATATTATGGAAAATCCTTTACTGGGATTTTTCCTCTCCTGAGAAGCTGAGGAGCCTCAGGAGAGAAAGGTAAACAATTACTATCTGCTGCTGTGGAATGCAACAGGTGCATCTGTGATTGGTCCATGTCGATTGTTTTTGATTGATGACCAATCACAGCCACCTGTGCCAAGGCTGTGAGCAGTCGCAGGATTTTGTTATTCTATTCTATTCTTGTTGAGCCTTCTGATCTCTCTGTTCTCTCTGTTCTTTAGTATAGTTTTAATGTAGCATTTTAATATAATATTTAACATAATAAATCAGCCTTCTGAAATGGAGTCAAGCCTCGTGTCTCCATGCACGGAGAGTTCGCCTCAACACTGCCTCTTCTGTGAGATATAGGCGGGGCCATTGTCAGTTTTCACAGAAGGTATTCCCAAGATTGCAAAAGCCATCCTCCAATGGGCAATCACGTCTCGACCCTTTTCTCCAGTGTGAACAGAGGCCCACATGGCAGAGGAGAAGGTGTCAATAGACACGTGTACATACTTAAGTTGGCCAAATTCAGTGATGTGAGTGACATCTGTTTGCCAAAGCTGCAAGGCCTTTAGGCCTCTGGGGTTCACCCCTGCTGGTGAAGGTGCAGCAAGTCCGTAACAGCCAGCACAAGAACCGACGATGTCACTAGCCTCAGTTGGCATCAAATGAAATTGTTTCTGCAGGGTATGCGCACTTTGATGGAAAAAATTGCACGACGCCTTGGCTTGTGCAATCTTGTCAGGCTGAGGCGCTACCCATGCAGGGTTAGCCAACCTGTCAGCCCTGGCATTATCTTCTGCTATGAAACCTGGTAAATTGTTGTGACTCCGAATGTGCAAGATGTAATACGGATGGACTCAGGCTTGAATTGCACTCCACAAGGCTTTCAATAACTGAAACAGAACTGCATTATTGACTTCCTTCAGAAGTGAACAATCCAAACGCTTGGTTATGTCTGCAACATAGGCAGAATCAGTGACCAAGTTCAGAGGCACTTGAGAAAATTCCTGGAATGCCATGGCAATGGAATTTAACTCAACTAGTTGGGCTGAACCTGACTCATGGCCCTCCAGTGTTTGCCATCCAGATTCATCCTTCCAAGTAACAGTGGCCTTCCCCGTTTTTTGGGAACTGTCAGTGAAGACAGTGGGTCCTTTCACTGGCACCTGGCTGCTTTTTGGCTGCAACGACAAATTGGTTGTTTTTGCCAACTGCAGTAACTTATGACTGAGCATATGATAGACAATTTGCCCTGAAAAGTTCTGCAATGCACTTTGCAAAGGAACACTGTTGGCAAAACTCCATTCAAAGTCTTCCCGTTCTACTGGAAGAATGATTGTTGCGGGGTCAGCTGCCATTAATTGCAAACACTGTTGACGGCATTTGATTATCAAACGAACGATGAGGTCAAACAATGAGGGTGCTGTCTTTTTTGGCTGATGGGGCAAGAAGACCCATTCCAAAATGTGCAAGGGATCAGGCCACTTGTCACTCCATTGGCCAATGATACCCGTAGGATGAAAATCTGGATTGGTAATGAAGACAGTGATATCAATGGAAAGATCTATTTGATGGACCTGACAAGCAGAAACAGCCTTTTGGACCTCATCCAGCACTTGTCGTGCCGCTGGAGTCAATTCCTGAGGTGATCTCAGGTCAGGGTCCCCTTTTAGAGTATCATACAATGGGGACAATTGCTTTCTGGTTAGTCCCAACTAGGGACGCAACCTGCTGATGACACCCATCAACTTCTGGGCATCATTCAAGGTCCGAATAGAATCCGAGAATTGCACCTTCTGATGCTGAATAGTTTGGTCAAGAATTTTGACCCCCAGATACTTCCAAGGAGGGTGCTGTTGAACCTTCTCCGGGGCTACCTGCAGCCCATAAGCATGCACAGCAGCAAACAGCTGAGGCTGTATCCTTAGCAACTCATCCTGGATAGGTGCTGCCACCAGGATGTCATCCATATAATAACAACAGAGGTCAGGAAACTGATTGCGAACTCCGGACAAGGCCTGAGCCACATACCACTGACAGATAGTAAGGCTATTGCAACAGCCCTGTGGCAAAACCTTCCATTGATATCTCTGCACAGGTTCAGCATTGTTGATCAAAGGCACTGTGAAAGCAAACTTTGGTTTGTTGTCAGGATGCAAAGGAATTGTGAAAATACAATCCTTCGAGTCAATGATCAAGATCTCCCACCCCGCAGGGAGCATGGTGGGTGAGGGCATACCAGGCTGCAACGCCCCCATGCTTTCCATCAATGCATTAATTTTCCAGAGGTCCTGTAACAACCTCAGTTTCCCAGATTTCTTCTTCATCACAAAGATGGGAGTATTCCAGGAACTAGTAGAAGGCTCATTGTGTCCCTGTTGAAGTTGCTCCTGAACCAATTCACAAAGGGCAACCAATTTTTCTTCTGTCAGGGGCCACTGATTAACCCAAATGGGTTTGTCCACCAGCCACCGTAAAGGCAGTGTAGGACATCTTTCGCCCTTCAATGCAGCGGCCCCAATTAAAAATCCATCCCAATTTACACTCCCCAGGCAGCCAATACATCCCGCCCCCAGAGACTGATCAGTCGGAATGACATAGGGCCAAACTGCAGCCGTCTGCCCATTTGCGTTACTGATCAGCACGAACCATTGGCTTACCAAGGTATGTGCTGCCCCCCCCCCCCCCCCCCATGACAGCTGACCCCACAGGGGCCAAAGGCCACTTAGGAGGCCACACAGAGAGGGAGATGACTGTCACATCAGCCCCTGTGTCAATCAAACCTTGAAGCCCAATCTTAGGCAGGTGGGCACCTGGTAGGGCCAGGGTACACACCATCTGGGGTCGCTGAGCAGAAATGTCTGCAGACCAGAGGGCTTGTGGCAGTCCCGTGGGTCCAAAGCCACCACTCCCACGAGTCTGCTGGTCAGTCCTGGGGACACATGACTGAAAAAGCACAAGTTGAGCAATCCGAGACCCTGCTGGAATAGTGACAGAAGGGGTGGGCGTGAAAACTATGGCACAAATCTGACCTGAAAAGGCAGAGTCAATGACTCGTAGGTGAACAAAGATTCCTTGGTGGGTGACACTAGATTTTCCCACAAGCAGTGTGCCCAGTCCCTGTCCCAAAGGTCCGAACACGTCCAAAGGAGCCTTATGTTCACAACAGGATGCTAAGATGACTGCGCCAGCGGTATATACATTCACGCCGGCGGACCTGTGGGTGATGCCTCTGAGCTGGCTGGGCAGACCTGAGCCAGCGCCATGCTCTGAGGAATCACTTGTGTCAGGGCACAATTCTCCCATGTGCTTGTCTTCCTATTTCCCGGGCCTGCCAAAGGCTGGCCATTGGTGTGAAATTTAGCCTTGCATTGGTTTGAACAATGACCTGCCCTTAGGCATCTAGAGCACAAGAAGGTGGCACCCGGCCCTGTTGGTTTGTGTGTTCCTTGCTTTCTCTTGCCCTTATTTTTCCTCTTCTTTTGTTGTCTTCCCCCTAAGGGTATCTGGCCTGGCTGTAAAGCAACCACCAGAGCAAACACCCTGTGGTCTACAGAGCCTGTCTTGGCACATGCATTGACCATGTCTGCTAGTGTCGGGTCACCTGGAAGAGCATCTATGATCTTCCGGCACTCACTGTTTGAGTTGACCCAAGCTAACTGCTTCCATAAAATCCACCTTAAGGTATCATCCTCAACCTGTTTCTTCAGGGCAGCAGCAAGCTTCTTGGCAAATGGCAGAAAAGGCTCACCTGCTCCTTGAATTGTTGTAAACGGTGGACTGGGGGAGGCCATCTCAATTGTTTTCAACAATGCATTAAATCCTACCCTTTGACACTGCTCAAGAACGCCAGAGTCCCAGGTAGCCTGAAAATCAGGATTGGAAAAGGCCTGCTCTCCAAGGGGAGCGCCCACCCCCACGCCATACCTAGGGTCTTCCCGAGGCAGAAGCCTGTTGCTTGCTGCAACCTTTTCAGCAGCCTGCCTCCAGCTCTCCAAAAAAACCTCATATTGCACAGGCTGCTGTCCAAAAACCTCATATTGCACAGGCTGGAACAGTGCCTGAGCAATACGTTTAATATTAAATGGAGCAAGCAGGTCCAAGTTAATCACTCTGAGAGCCTGAATAACTTGCATGGAGCCAAGGCCATATTTTGCAACCTTGTCTTGCAAATCCTGGATCACCTGCCAGGCAATGACATCATGCCTGTCGGCATGTCCTGAATTTGGGATAGGTTTATACACTGGAAAAGCTTACACCTTGCCTCATGGCAGAACACGGTCCTCCTGAACCACCTGTGTCTCCCCCACAGATGCGGGATAAGCTGTCTGACCGACATCTGTGGCCCCTTCCCCTGGAGCAAGTGTGGTGTCAGCTGTACACCATGGCCTTCCAGCCCTGTCCAACAGGTCCCCATCCCCAGCTTCTGAAGCTCGCATCCCAAAAGCTGCGAGGGTTCTTGGGGTGCACGGTAGCCCAACAGGGAGGCAAAGTCCAGAGATTTCGCATGGATGATGATTCGGCCTGTCGGTGCCGGCGTTCCAACACTGGGGGGCTAGCTGCTGGCATTCATCGCTGTCGCTGTCCCCATCCAGGGATGGGGAGGACAGCCTGAGGGCAGCAGGGAGTGGTGGGCCTGCCAAAGGCTCCGAAGTCGAATGACTGACTGCGGACTGTGAAGCCGAAGGGCCGGTTGCAAGCCCAAATGCATGGGGCCCAACCGCTGGCTGTGCCGCAGCTGGGGGCCCAGCCGTGGATGGCACATCCAGAGGTGTGGCGGTGGGCAGTGTGGCCACAGCCGGCAGCACTACCACCGCCATCGCAGGCTGCAATGGCAAAGGTGTAAAAGACACTAAATCAACCAAGTCAGCCACCATGACGGGAGGAGAAGGAGGCAGTTGCTCTGCAACCAAAGATGGGAGAGCGAAAGGAGACACAGCCTCTGCTGTGTGATTTACCGTTCAGAGGGACAGCGCTGATGTGGTGGTCGCAGTAGCTGTCGTCCGTGCAGGCGCCATGGAAAAGGAGGGGGAAGCTGGCTGGAGGCATGACATCGGCTGGAAGAGACACCCACCGGAGGTCCTTGGTAATGGGTGTGGCCGGTACAGCTGTGCAGGCTCCGTGGCTGATGACAAGGAAGCCGAAGGAGCGACCAGTGTTGTCGTGGCAACCGCCAACAGTGGAGCTGACTCCGCCCTCACCTGTGATGTGGGGGGGGAGATCCTGAGCTGGGAACTGCAGCTCCTGCTGGCCATGAAAGAGTTGGTCCCCAGCGTGAAGAGGGGGGTGAAGGTGGGGCCTGCTGCCGCAGCGGTCCACCAGCTGCTCTTCGCAGGAAAGGGGAGAATTGGCCCATCAGCTGCTGTGGCCATAATTTCGGCACTGCCAGCGGTGATGGAGGGGCTGAAAGTGGCGCAAACGGGGGAGCACTGTCTCCCAAGCGTGGCCGAGACGTGGCTATCGCTCTCAGTGGTGTTGATGTTGCGGAAGGAGGAGACGGTAACCCCCCAGAGACATAGGGACCAGGACTTGTCAGTAGAACATAATCTCCAGACGAGAGATAGGTTCTGCGGGGAGTCCCCACGCCTCTTGTTGGCCTGCACAGAGCCGGAGAAAAACTGGCAGCCTCCCGGTCTGGCCATCTTCCCCCCGGGTTGCTGGTGCCATCTCTGCCCTCTGAACTCCCCATCTCTGACCCACTATCCAGGGCCGGGATGGCACGGAGCAGGCGTCTCCATACAGCCATAAGTCGAGGCACAGCAAAATCCCCTCTAGAAAACTCCTCCACAAGCTGGTGGCCCAATGCCTCCCACAGGACCAGGCTAAAAGCAGCATCCGCATCCACCGGGAAGTCATGAGACTTGGCCCACGTTAACTGAGCGCAGAGCGAATCATCTGACACAGATAGTCCCATAAAGGAAATCATGTCCCTCCATGGAGTAACAACCATGTCTTCTTCTTTAGAAGCATGACTTCCCATCGCAGTAACTCTAGCACCAAATCCCAGCAAAGCAAAGACTGTCTGCTGCTCTGGGGAATTTGTCCCCGCCCACTGTTCTAAGCTATCAGGGTGTCGTGGGGTGACAGCCTTTATCCCAATATCGTGTGTTGTGTCTGGCAGCTGCGCCTTTTCCTCCCCCGGCCGTCTTGCCGCAGCGGGGTGGGGAGGGAGGGGTGTGAGTGTGACCAGGCACCTTGGCTTTTGCTTTTGGCTGCTTGGCTTGGCTGGCTCCTGGTTTCTTTTCTTTTCTTGTGTTGGGGAGTGTTCTTTTGTTATTTGTTAATAAATAGGTTTTGTTTTCCATTGTACTCCTCCGAGGAATTCCTTCCCGAACCCGGTATTGGGGGAGGGGTGGTTGGAGGTTTTTTTTTAGGGGGCTCCCTTTTGGAGATTTCCCCTAATTTGTCCTAAACCAGGACACAGGGCAAAACCGTGACCCCAGTCCCTTCCCGGAGGACGCGGGCAAAGTTCATTACCTCTCCAGGGGAACAGAGGGTGTCCAGATGCAGGCAGACCTCACCTCCACCGCGGTGTCCCAGTGGAGGTCCAGCAGGGGTCCCGGGCATCTCCGTTCATCCTGCAATCCACGAGAGGCCAATCCATGCAAAAAATGGCGTGGTCACCAGATGTCGCTATTGAGTAAGGAACAACACAGACTCCAAGAAGGCTGGTTTGCACAGCAGACGCTTTAATATGAAAAACTCTCTCTTTTTATAGACTGTTAGAATACATTTCACCTGATTGGCTAATTAACAAAACCACCTTTCTTATAAACAATTCTTGAGAAAATCAGGAAAACAGAAAGTAGGAAAACACCACCTGCAAGTTGTTTATAAAACAAGCTATCATTGTTTCTCTACAACTACCTAAACGTCTCAAACGTCCGCTGTGAGAAAACATATCTGGTTTTCTTGCTCTCTGACCAGGCTGTCACATCCACATGTTATCCTGACCAAACAGACAGTTCACTCATAACTATATCAGCTACCACTACTACTATGTCCAAGTTTTTGTTAATAGCAGAATTAAAAGCAAAGTTATTTTAACATTATATATATAGCATTCATCTTAATATTTGCAAAAAGCCAACAATATAATATGTATTTATGTCATGTTTTGACCAGGAAGTGAGTTTCTGGGAAAGTTATGGTCAAACCAATCAGTGGCCAGATTTGAAATTGGCACCTGGTGTGGCCACTGGGGACTTGGATACGCCTCTGAGAACACACAGGGGTTAAAAGCAGAGCATTCCCAGAGACTTCCTCTTTTGAGTCCAGCCCTGGTGAGTGACCTTCTCCCCTGCCCAGCTGCGTCTGGGTGGGGGAGGGGGAGGCCATGCGGCCTGAGAGGGAGGCCGGCGCCCCTGCAAGGTGCAGGGGTGGAGGAGACCTGGGCAGCCGCCCGGTTTTCTTTTTTTTTTTTTCTTTTTTGTGTCTATGTAGATTAATAAAGTGTTGTTTTTTTCCCTCCATTCCCAAGTTGAAGCCTGCTTTGTTCTGTTCCCGGGTCACATCTCACAGTAACCACTTTGGAAATACATCTTTCATGGGGGCACTGGCACTGTGCCAGAGTCAATCCATGACAATTTATAACAATCCCTCCTCTTCTCTTTTTACAAATCATTTGGCTTGAGCAATATTTCTTTTTTTCCATCCTCCATTATTTGCTTATTTTTTTATATATAATTTTGCTTCTTCCAAGGGGTCTTCCACATTATTTTGTTTCTTTAACACCATAATCTTTTGTGCAGTCCCAGATGTAGTCAATTTTGGGTCTATAGGCATTGTTACCACTTGCCTGCCCTGGACTACGCTGGTGATTAGCCGAATAAACAGGATCAAGCAGGGAAGAAATATCAAACCAGCTGTAGCACATAAAAGGAAGAAGCCTAGCTTCTTCCACCATTCTATGCCAAATACATTATCCCACCAGCTATTTTTTAGCATTGATTCCCATTTATTGGACCGGTACATGGGCTATTTCTCTGATATTGTTGACTATATCTAGGATGGCATCTCCGTTGTCATCTATTTTCAAACAACAATGTGATGTATTACATTTTCCACAAACATCCCCCTCTTCAGCTAACAAATAGTCTAAGGCCAACCTATTTTGATACACTGCAGCTCTTGTTTGGATTTGTTGTCTTGATATTAATTTTGTTGCCCGACCAGTCCTCATCTCCCCATTTTTGGAATCCCCCAATCAAGTCCCTTTTATTTCTTTTTAGGTCCCCATAAACTGGTACTCCTAATTGATTTCCATTTGGTCCTGGTAGAAGAATGAATCCTGTTTGTATAATTCCCAAAGTGCAACTCCCTCTCCAACTAGAGGGGAGTCTTGGGTATTCTCTCTTTCCACATACCCAAAATAAGCCATCTGGTGCTTTCTGATAATCATTTTTCTGTTGATTTATATTTTCCCAAAATTTGGATATTTCTGGGATCCCAGAATAAGGATTTTTGCCTGTATCATTACATTGAAAGAGTCCAATTTCAATATTATGTGTACAATTCCTCTTTATCATTTCTCCTTGAGTCCAATATTGAGTTGGTTCTTCAGGGATCCACCATGTCAAAGTTCCATTGCTAACTTTATATCTCTTACAGGGAGTATTTCCTACTTCATTAAGAAAATTTTTCCCAGTGTACCAGAGACTTTCTTCCCCTATCACTGTTGAGCTTAAAATCCACACTTCTGGTCGGTTTTCCCCCCTTGTATTTGCCTGGTTCCACTTTAGGATTTCAACTGGGCCTAAGCTACTGCCTTTCCATGGCCATTCTTCTGACATCAAAGCTCCCCCACAAACCCAGCAGTTGGTTAAGTTCCTTACTTATTCTTTCCCCCAATTCCACAAACAGATTTTTCCCCCAGCCTTGAGATATCTATTTCTTTTTCTAATTGCTGTTCAAGTTTTGTATATAAATCTGGAAGTGAAATTGGCACAGATTTTGATTACTGTACTGGTTTTGCCTTTATGCTTATCAGTTGCTCTTTAACCAAATCTTGGACTTTACTCCCAGTAGCAAAAGTGAAACAAATCCATCTGTCTCCTTTAGGACATTTACCTTCCAGCCTATTACGACGTGTTCCTAAATTTTCCACAATCCAGTTGTCCTGGATTGCCAAGCAAATTGTATTCTATTTGCCATCTGTATGACAGTTGTCTTAAGTGGGCAGTTTTCCTTATCTCTTCCACAACCACTCCTCCCTCCGGGGAGACATCTGCTGATAATAGGCTATTGAATGTCACTGCATGACTGATAAGAACTATAGCATCCCATTGTGAGATGCTCTGCCCAGAGGGAAGAGCCAAGCATTCTACCCAGATATAATCTTGTGATTCTGGAACACCAGCATGTCTTTCTCCACTGGATTTTCCTAGAGGAACAGCTGCCTCTTCTACTGGATCTTCAGAGGAAGACTACACCTTTCTACAGGATCCCTGCTCCAACAGAACCACACCTGACACTCCAGGAGGACTGCAGCCACAATTCCAATTGGACTGCTACCAACACCCTGACCAAGAGGGTGTCAGGTTGTGTTCTGACTCTGTCAGTGTTGTTTTAGTTTACTGCATTGTTTATTTTATCTTTTTATTTTCTTCCCTAGTAAAGAACTGTTATTCCTGCTCCCATATTTTTGCCTGAGAGCCCCTTAATTTAAAATTTATAGCAATTTGGAGTGAGGGGGTTTACATTTTCCTTTTTAGGGGAGGCTCCCGCCTTCCTTAGCAGACACCTGTCTTTCGAAACCAAGACACCAGTATTTTTTCCCATTTTGTATACAATTCCCTAATTTGGATGGGTTATAACAGTGGCTGTTGATATGGGTGCGTAATGAAAAAGGAACATCGGTGTCTTTCCATATGCAGCTTTTGGTAACATATGTGACATGATTTTGCCGGTATCCCAAAAGGGAAAAGACAAAAGATGAGTGACAGAAAAAGGAATAACAGAGGTCTGGTATGGCATATATCCCCACCTCCCATGCCTATGGGGTTGCAACCTGTGGATGCTGACAGTTTAGTCAGAGAGAGAAACAGATAACTTTCCCAGGCATCGTCCTGGGGAAGTTGTGAGAAAGCTCAGAGAAATACTCAAAACAATTCTTATCTTAATCTCTGCACCTTGTGTTTGTGAACATGTGGAATGTTCCTACGTGATATTTATGGAAAGATATTTACAAAAAGGTGTTGTTCTGAATTAACCAATGGTGTGAGGGGTGTTGTTTAAGGACCAATCAGGTCCTGGGTGAACGATCTTGTCTATAAATATGTGTAGTTTGTAATAAACCTTGCTTCATGGCTTCTAAAAAGCATTGGAGTCTGTGTCATCTTTTCATTGTCGTTCTTAACGGTGACAGCAACGTATAGCAGGTGTATATGATCTTCTTGGTGGCGAGTACAGCGGCCAATCCAGTCTTGCCCTCTTCTTTCCTTGTCACTTCCTTTTTGCTAATTTCCAGGTGTGTCTGTCTGAAATTTCCCTCATTCTTTGCCTCCCGATCATCGTGAAAAGACAAAAATCGAGACCACCGGGGAAAGGAAACATCCTGTTCTGAAATCCGGGTCCGACTGGTCCACCAAGCCAAACTATTGTCTACAGGTGTGTTTGCTCACCCCATGGAACACTGCACCCGAGAAGGGGCACTATGCCCTCCTTCACCTGCATCACTTCGCAACACTGGTTCTGGAATTCCCCTCCCCCCCACCTCCTAACTTGGCTGGACTTTCTCTCTGGAATGACCTTTTGGGTGGTCTCCAAGAAAAAAAAAGACCCTCCATTTACCGTACATCAACCACCGTGACAGATGGACTAGATGGGAGAAGGCTTTCCTTCAAGGACTGAGACATGAGACCCCTATATGGAAAAATTCCCCCTTCCAAGGACTGAGACTGAAACCCCTATCTCGGGGGGGGGGAAGGTATGTGTGTTTAGGCCAACTGACCACTGGACCAAGAAGACAATGGTTCTCGCCTACCTCTGATGGACTTTTTGTACCCTTTTTCAATTGACTATATTTGATTCGATTTTGACATGTGTTCCCTTCCCCCAATCAAAAAAGACTACAATAGAGATTAGAGCTGACTGGTACCTTTGAGATCTCCCCTGACGTGAAGACGGCAGGCTCCGTCGACTGGACTTCGAAGGATCCCACGTCTGGTAGCTATACACCTCCTTTCTTTTCCTCCTCTCTTTTTCCTTATTCTTTCCCTTTTCTTCATTCCCCTTCTCCCTAACGCATTTTGCTGTGGTCATTCAATAAAGGTACATTTGTTTTTGATTTTTACTGCAAAACCCCCTTGTCATGTCAGTTTTTGCACCCTGAGATCAGTGAAAAGAACCTTCACGAATCTTGTCCCCGAGGACAGATTGTGTCACCAGGCAAATTGTTTTTGACACTCCTTAACTGTAGTTTCCCACCGTTCCTCAGGTATCTCCCATTCATCAGGTACTAATAATTCCCATCCACAAAGGGAAATTATTATTTCATTTGTTTTGAGTTCTATCTGGATAGATAATAGATTTGGCGCTCGACACTTCCTGAAACAAGAGTGACGATTTTGTGAACTACAATACAAATTTTTCCCACAATTTAAACATTTACATTTAACCCAGCTAGCATGTCCAGTATTTGGATGAATCAAACAGGGTATACAATATAGCACTGATAGAAGTTGTAACTCCTCCTCCTCTTTGTATAAGTCACAGGCTAAGGTCAGAATATGCGAACTCTCTGTCTGAAACTGTACTGATCCTCCTGTTTGAAGTGGAAGTATTCCTCCCCAAGGGGGGTGTCAGAGGTGTCTCAGAACTTCTCCAGGCAGTACTTGAAACCTCTGGTATAAGCTCGGCCTTATTTCCAAATTAGGTATAATTCTTTGCACATTCACTGGATCATTTGGGTCTTCCCAGTTCATTACCACCTGGTCCCCACTTAAGAATCAATTTGTTAGCACCTGGTTTAGATGTTATAGTCCACTCCTTAGGTTCTTCCACAGGTCCTTTGATTCTGCTGGCATGGATCCACCATCATTTGCTGGTCCGGATTGCTGCCTCAGTCATCAGTAGTACCTGAAAAGGACCTTCCCATTGTGGGGTCAAAGATTGTTTTTTTCCATGTTTTCTCTAGTACCCATTCCCCTGGATGAATTTTAAATTCTAAAGGTGTGGTTTGAGGGATTATCCCTTTCAACCACAAATTTTCAAGAGTTTTTGCAATTGTGGTGACATATTTTCTAACACTTATTTCCCCTACTTCATAAGTAGCAGTTTCATGTTGGGTGGTCAGAAAGGGTGATCCAAACATCATCTCATAGTGTGACATTCCTAGGTCTGACCTGGGTTGTGTTTGGACCCTCAATGGAGCCAAAGGTAGGCATTTTACCCATGACATTTGGGTTTCAATAATTAATTTTGTTAAAGCTCTCTTTAAAATCTGGTTCATCCTCTCTACCCGGTCTGAACTCTGTGGATGCCATGGGATATGTAATTCCCATTTTATTCCCAAGGATTGAGTTATTTGCTGGAAGACTTTTGATGTAAAATGTGTTCCTCTATCTGAGTCTACCCTATTAACCATTCTGTACCTGGGAATAATTTGTTCCAAAAGGGTTTTATATCCCTCATTGGCTGTGGCCTTGGCAGTGGGAATAGCTTCCACCCAATGAGTTAGATGGTCTATTATTACTAATAAAAATTTCCATCTCTGTACTTGGGGAAGTTCAGTAAAGTCCACTTGGATACTTTGAAATGGTTGAAGAGCTAACTCATGGCCTCCAAATGTTTTCCTCATTGAGACAGAGTGGAGATTTTTCAGATTAGAAATCCATTTTGATTTAGGTGAAATGTACATCTTTGAGTTAAGTCTGTAGCCTGCAAACATAGCCGTTTAGTCTGACTGCCTGTTCTCGCAAAAAACCTATGCTCTAAGAAACTGCTTCAGCGGAAGGGCAGAGATAAGGGGGGAAGGGGGGGCAGACAGAGAGAGCAGGGCAACATGACCCAGGAATTCTTTCTAATAAAGAAGAATTAGTGGCAAATGTCACGCAAAATCAGTATAATGAATATGTATGAACCTATTGTGAAATTGCATGCATATGTATTTGAGAGGGAGATAAAAAAAGGATCTGGAGTTCCCAGAGGTACGCATGTCATTTTAGGGGAGTGATTCCCACTTGTGTCCAGTGCTGTAATAAACATACCGGCTTTACAACTTTCACAGAAGTTGTGGAGTTTGCTTCCGCAAATCATCATTACTTTTTTATTTACCTTTTGACACATTATACATCTTTCAGTTACTTGTTTTGCCAATCCAAAAATTCCAATACACCCGTAATTCCTTAGAAAGTAATCACACAGAGTTCAAGTACCCCAATGAGTTTTTTGATGCATGTCTGTCACCGTTGAGTCAGGAACGGGAAGAAAGGCGACACACTCCATGGATTTTCAGAAGGCATAAAAGGCTTCCTTTATTACAGTCTCCCAATATTTATAACCAACATTTTTCACCCAGAACCTGATTGGTTCCTAATGACACCTGTCACCCATTGGTTAATTAAGAAAACACCCTTTGGTAAACATCTTACTGTAAACATCACATAGCCCACATTAACATGATCACAGCTACAGAGATTAAGGATTGTTTTGATTCTTTCTCTGAGCTTCTCACAGCTTTTCCCAGAACAATGCCTGGGAAACTATCCATTTCTCTCTCTCAGTATCCACACGTCTTCTAATATTTTGCTAGTAAGTGGCTTAATAAGTAATTGTCTCCCTTCAGGAAGCTTCCATTTCCTTAACTGATCTTTCTCTCTCCTTATTCTACATAGTTCCCTCTATTCTGCCTCACTAAACTTTGGAACTTCCAATTCTTCCTCATCTGTAGTCAAGAGTAACATAACCCTTGTGGTCCCATTTTCTGCCGCATCTCTAGCCTCCTGATCTGCCAAATTATTTCCTCTTATTTCTGAAGTCATTCGCCTTTGATGTCCTTTAACATGTTCTACAGCTATTTCTTCAGGCAATTTTAATGTCTCTAAAACCTCCAAAATGAGTCCTTCGTGTATCAGTCCCTTTCCTTTTGAATTTAGTAACCTCCTTTCTTCCCAAAGTTTTCCAAAGGTGTGTACTACCCCAAAAGCACACTTTGAATCGGTATATATGGTTCCCTTCTTGTGTACCAAATATTCCAGTGCTCTTTTTAGAGCATATAATTCACAAGATTGAGCTGACCAATTTGAAGGTAATGTTCCTTTTTCAATGGTCTGCATTTTTTACCCATCAACCAAGGCATATCCTGATATTCTTTTTCCTTGCAAGCATCTGGATGAACCATCAATATATATTCTTTCCCCTTCTGGGAGGGCATGTTCTCCAAGATCTCCCCGAACTTTAATTTGGTACTGGATAATTTCTAAATAATTATGTGTTAAATTACTTTTTGGTTCCCCATATAAAAATTGTGCTGGATTCAAACTTTTGTTTACTTCTAGTGTTAAGTCATCACTTTCTATCAAAATGGCTTCATATTTTAATATCCTAGAATCTGTTAATCATTTTTCAGCTTTGTGATTTAACACATTTCAGACTGCATGAGGTGTATACACAATTAGTTTACTTCCAAAAGTAAGTTTATGGCTTTCCTCCACCAAAATAGCAGTAGCTGCTATAGCCTGAATACAAACTGGCCAGCCATGGCTCACTGGATCCAACAATTCTGATAAATAAGCTACTGGTCTTTTTATTCCCCCCCCGCCCCATTCTTGGACTAAAACTCTTTGAGCTACTCCACCTTCCACATTCACTTACAGAGGAAAGGGCTTTTCTAATGAAGTTAAGCTCAAAGCTGGTACCGAAGCCACCTTCAACTTCAATTCTTCTAATTTAACATCATCTTCCCTGGTCCAATTTATGTCACCTCCCTCTGTCAATTTGTCATATAAAAATTTTACTGCCTGTGTATACCCTTCTTATCCATAATTGACAATATCCCAATAATCCAAGCAGCCTTCTAACTTCCTTCTTTGTAGAGGGAGGGGGAAGAGATAAAATCCCTGCAACCCTCTCAGGATCCAGCTTTCAGCTACCTTTGCTTATTAAGTGGTCGAGATATTTCACTTCTGGTTCCACAAATTGTAGTTTCACTTTTGATACTCTTAATCCTTTTTCCCCAAGAAAATTAAAACTTTTATAGTAGCCTCCCTTACATCAACATCTCCTGATAGTGAAAGATCATCCACATACTGAGTAACTTGTATTCCAGAAGGAGTGAGGAAAGTTTGTAATATTTCTTCTAAAGTTTGTCTAAATAGGTGTGGAGATTCAGTAAAACCCTGGGGTAATTTTGTCCATCTTAGTTGCTGTTTTCTCCCAGTATTCACATCCTCCCATTCAAAGGCAAAAATATTTCGGCTTTCCCCTGCTAATGGGCAGGTCCAAAAAGCATCCTTAAGATCCACTATACTAAACCACTGATGCTGGGGTGGGACTTTACTTAAAAGAGTATAGGGATTGGGTACTACTGGGTAACAGGTCTGTTGAGGACTCCCCATGTGTGGAGACACGAGGCTTGACTCCATTTTCTCAGAAGGCTGATTTATTATGTTATGATATATATTATATTAAAATACTACATTAAAACTATACTCTGAGTACTCTTGTTAAATTCCCTTAGGTCTTGTACTAATCTATAACTCCCATCAGATTTTTTTACTGGGAGAATAGGGGTATTATGAGGAAACATACAAGATTCCAATGTCCCATACTTTATCAATTCTTCTATTACCAGCTTTAAGCCTTCTCTTCCTTCTAAGGATATAGGGTACTGACGAACATGTCTGGAACATTATTCTCTCTCAATCGTGACCCTTATGGGGTCAATATTCAGCTTTAACTGTCATCTTCCCTTCTGGTATGACCCTTGTTCCTAGTTGCACCTGTAAGTCCCTCCCCAATAAGTTGCTGCCTGCTCCAGGAACTAATAAGACATCTCCCATCCCTATTCTTGTTTCCCCCTCAATTACTACATTTTTAATGACAGGGACTTCAAACCCTTCTCCTTTTGCTCCTGTTACCTTCACAGTGTCATTACTGACATCACATCCCTTAGGGATATTTACCACACAAGTTCTCTCTGCCCCAGTATCAACTATAAATTCTAATACCTCCTCTTGGAGGCCTACTTTTAAAGTTATCAAAGGCCCTAGATGGTACTTATCCCCCAGAAAATAGAGCCCATGACCTCCCTATTCCTCTTTTGGATGTATCACTTGAAATATTTTCAGATCCTTTTTTAGGTGAGGACAATCCCTCTTATAGTGCCCTTCTTCCCCACAATAAAAACAGGTCTTTTTAGATTGTTCTTGGGACAATTGTGCCAGGATTCTATTTCTTACCTTTTCCCTATCTCTAAAACCTGAATGTTTGGGAGTGGTACTTGGGGGCTTTAGATTTCTCTGGAATTTACTCTGTCTCATAGTGGCTATCATAATCTTTGCATCCACTTAGGCTTTTTCTTCATCTCTCTGTAGATAAACACTTCACACTTCTTTTAACAAGTCATTTAAGGGTTTATCATGCCAGTCCTCCTTTTTTTTCCAGCTTTTTTCTAATATCTGGCCAAGCATGAGTGACAAAATTAACTCGCAATAGGGCTCGCCCTGCTATGGTATCAGGGTCTATTCCAGAGAACTTGGGTGGTGGAGATTCCAGGGAGATGTGATATGGGTGGTGACACGGTAGAGGTGGCAGGGGCAGAAGGAGAAAGGTTTAAAATCCCTGTCATTGAAGATGGAGTAATTAAGGGTGTGAAAAACAGAATCCACTGCTTAGAGTTTTTAAAAGTTTAATAGTAGTAGTAGTAATAGGATAAAAAAAAGGACAATATTTCTAGTGCTGGCATGCTCCTGACCAACAGCCAAAGAACACACCAGGGTATACAGACCATGTTATCTTTATACTGTTACAAGTTAAGACACATGCATATTCATGTATTTCATGCATTATTCAAACATTCTTTCAAACTTTCTGATCTTTTGGGAACTCCTTTGTTTGACTTCTTCACACTCCGGCTTATCTGCATGGTATCCTGGGTGTCAGGTCAATATATTTTATTTCTTCTTGTGTCTCCATCCTGCTGTTTCACATCCTCTGATAAGATTTTTAGCATGTCCTCCTTAATTTTAACATGGTATTCTCTAATTGTCCTCCGGTGCTCTGGTTTGTGTCAGGGTTACCTTATCACTTGGACAGGTTGGTCAGTGGATGGCCTTACACTGTTTTTAGTTACACAAAAGCCTTTTTCACATCTTATGTTTTGCTAAGGCCTATAACACAGTACATTCATCGAACTATTATTTCCATAAGTGTTACATAGATATTATATTCATTACACTACTATTGCTATTTCTCTGAGCAATACAGTGCATACTTAAGCTGATAGATTATACTAACATGCAGCTAAAAGGAGTTATATTTGATACTATTTCTAAATAGTTATAATAACTAACAATATGCATAGGCTAATATGTAAATGCGAAAGCCAATATTATCTGGTCATTTTTCACAAGGAGGAGACCAGAATAAGAATAGGAGATGTCTTGTTTCCTGAAGCAGACATCAGCTTGTTGGGGAAAAACTTGCGGATGCAACTGGAAGTGGCAGTTGTATCAGAAGAGGAGAGAGCTGTAGACTTACTTTTAGAGATAAACTAGTTGTGTGTACACCTTGTGCGGTCCAAAGTGTGTTAAATCAGAGGGGGGAAAAAAAGAGGAAAAAATAATGTCTTACAAAAGAAAAAAGAATGTCAAGAACACCTGGGGACCAGCAGTTAAAGGTTGTCAACCTTAGGAGGTGTTTGACCACTTTCCTGTGAGCGTCAAGGTCTCAGGGGCTGAGCAGGGGCTGATTTATGGGAGTGACTTGGCGCAGCAACTCCCAGTGTTCGCCCACCCGGTGGAGGTGGCGCAAGGTGCGGTTTGCATGGGGCTCCACTGGGGGTCGGGAGCTGGCTTGGTTGTGCCAGGGTCCCAAAGGGCGCGGGGTTGCTGGATGCACTCGCTGGCCCTGCGGCATTGCTGGGTGTGGATTATGCGGGTTTGCTGCTGAGGAGTGGGCTGGCTCAGTGGCAGAGCTACTGGGGATGGCTCCCAGCCTGCTGGGATCCTGAGTCCAGGGTGGTGGCCTCGGCCCCAGTAGGTGGGTCAAGGAAGAGAGTGGGAGAAAGAGGGGGGGAGAAGGAGGCCAGGCACAGCCCCAGGGTCCCTGCGCAGGTGGCTGTCTGTGAGTCCCCCCCACTCCCGGAGCGAGCTGCTAGGGTAGGGTCCACCCTTGCTAGGGCCACTGGGGTGCAGACAAGGCAGCGGGGTAGGAGCGAGGGACAGCTTTGAAAGCGCTGCTGTGAAAAGAGGGAGAGAGGGGCCAGAGCAAGCGATTGGATCAAGGCAGATATAGCCTTAATCTCTCACTGGCTGTCCAAACCTCGCAAAGTTGTTTATTTTTGCTGTCTTAAAACAAGATTTTTTTCTTTCTTTTTTTGTTTGTTTCTTTCTTTCCTTCCTTTTGTTGCCTTACTCTTAGGACTGGGGGTTTTTGTTCTGGGAAACTGTTAGAAGAATGGGTCTGTGAGGCTAATATTGCCCAGATGTTAAAAAGCAATAGATGTGATTTATCTCGTGTTAAAATCGGCCTGCCCTTTCTTGTTTAACTAATTGTGGCTCACAGAATGAAGAATTTGCCTCTGCAGCTGTTAGCACAGCTGGATACCAGAAGAAGAGGTGGCTGTGGAAAGAAAGCTTTTTGCTAAACCCAGAAAGTTTTGGGGAATGCTGATGTAGTATTGTCTTCCTCTTGTCAACGCCCCTGTGTTATTAAGAAGTCCTTTTCAGATGCTACTGGCAACTGAGGCAGCAATCTGAACCAGGGAAAGAGGGTGGATTCATGCCAGCAGAATCAAAGGACTTGTGAAGGAACCTGAGGAATGGACTGTCACATCTAAACCAGGTGATACCAAATTGACTTTCAAATGGGGACTGGGTGGTAATGAACTGGGAGGACCCAAATGATCCAAGAATTGTACAAAGAATCACACTTAATTGGGAAATAAGGCCAAGCTTACATCAGTGGTTTCAAGTACCACCTGAATAACCCCTGAGATGCCTCCAATACACCCCTTGGGGAGGAATACTTCCACTTCAAACAGGAGGATCAGTGTGATCATGTTTGGGGGTCCCAGGACAAAGGAAGAGATGAGAATCTTGACTTCATGTTTCAGAAAGCTGATATATTATGTTGTATTGTATTATGTTGTATTGTATTACATTATATTGTATTATATTATATTATAATGCTATACTAAAACTATACTAAAAAGAATAGAAAGAAAGGATCCATCAGGAAGCTAGAAATGAAAGGAATGGAATGATAATAAAATCTTGTGACTGCTCACAGCCTCGACACAGGTGGCTGTCATTCGTCATCAAGTAAAAACAATTTCACATGCTGGGTAAACAATTCTCCAAATCACATTCCAAAGCAGCAAAACATGGAGAAGCTGAAGCTTCCCAGCTTCTCAGGAGAAAAGATCCTGGAAAAACGATTTTTCATAAAATATGTCTGAGACAGATCAGGACTGTTTCGGTCAGAGAATTCTCATATTCTGGTATTAGCCTGTGGCTTATACAAAGAGGAGGAATTACAATTTCCATCAGTGCCATACTGTATACTCTGATTTCTCCCAATACTAGACATGCTAGCTGGGTTAAATGCAAATTATTAAATTGTGGGAAAAATTGGTAATGTAGTTCACAAAGCAACGCTCTCATTGCAGGAAGTGTCAAGTGCCAAATCTATCCCCTATCCAGACAGAACTCAAAACAACTGAAATAATAACTTTGTTTTGTGGATGGGAATTATTAGTGCCTGTTGAATGGGAGATACCTGAGGAACGGTGGGAAACTACAGTTAAGGAGTGTCAAAAACCATTTGCCTGGAAATTAGCAAAAAGGAAGTGACAAGGAAAGAAGAGGGCATGCCTGGGTTGACCACTGTACTTGCCACCAAGAAGGTCATATACACTTGTTATGGGTTGCAACCCCATAGGCAGGGAAGGTGGGGGTATAAGCCATACCAGATCTCTGTTATTCGTTTTTCTCTCAGATATTTATTGTCTTTTCCCTTTCGGGATACTGGGAAGGTCTTGTCAAAAATGCTACTGAAAGCATTACATGGAAAGAAATCAACGTCCCTTTTTTATTACACACACCCATGTCAACAGTGACTGTTGTATCCCTTCCAAATTAGGTACCTGTAGGAAAAAAGGGAAAAATATTGGATTGCAAAAAACTTAGGAAAAAGTGGTAATAGACTGGGAATTGAATTTCCAAAAGGAGAGAGATGGATTTGTTTTACATTTGACCTTAGGGATATAGTCCATGATTCGGTGAAAGAACAATTAGTAAAAAAAAAGATCAGCACAGCAACCTAACTCTGTATTGGCCCCAAATTATATGCTGAATCACATTGTAAGACTCCAAGCAGTTATAGAGGTGATAGCTATCAAAGCTGCTCGGGCATTGGAATTAATATCAAGTCACCAAAGCCAAACAAAAACTGTAGTGTATCAGAATAGGCTGGCTTTAAACTATATATTGGCCAAAGAAGGGGGTGTTTGTGGAAAGTTTAATATATCAGATTGTTGAAAATAGATGGCAACGGGAATGTCATCCTAGAAAAAGCAAAAGACATCAGAAAAATAACCCAGGTACCAGTCCAAAATTGGGAAACTGTTAAAAACTAGCTAGTGGGGTAATGTATTTGGCATAAGATGGTGGAAGAAATTAGGCTTCTTCCTTTTATGAGTTACAACTGGTTTGATATTTCTTCCTTGTTTAATCCTTTTTTACTTGGCTAATTACCAGCATAGTCCAAAGAATGCAAGTGGACAAGAAATATTGCTCAAGCCAAATGATTTATAAAGAATAAGAGGGGGGATTGTTATAGATACATATTATAGTATTGGCTTTTTGCAAATATTAAAATGAATACTATATGTGTAGTGTTAAAGTAACTTTGTTATAAAGATAAAGGGTTTTTTTTCTGTTGTTGATTAAGCTTAGTGAAATGGCTGATATAAGTATGCTTGTGTTAAAATGCCTGCTTGGAAGGGATAATGTCCAATGAACACAGGAAGAGGACACCTGCTACAGATATGCCAACTATCAGCACTCACCGTCTGAAGAGAGTGTGGACCAAGGCCCAAACACTGGAAGTGATAAGAATGGACTAAAACCACAACCAAGGAATATGTGTGCTCTAAAAAGGGAGACCCAAGAAGAAGATATGCTAAACAGTTCTTAGAACATGTAAACTAGTTTGAGGAAAAGTTTACTATGCATAAGGGTCTATGAATATGCAACAGGCTGATTTAAGGGAAAAGGTATTTAAGGGGTATCTCTGAAGATATGTGTGGTCTTGGCTGAGTGCCAAGATGCACCTGGCTGTAATAACCTTTGCCCCATGGTCCTTGTCTCCTATTGCCCTTTACTAAACTTTTTTAATTTTCACATGGGGGTGAATGTGTTTTTCATAGTATCCCTCAATCCAGCAGTGTTGTCCAACCCCAGACGCTCTTGGGCATATCCTCAATCTGGCAACTTTGTGGAGCACCCACTTTTGTCCCATTTCCTCATGGATTGTGCTAGTAAAATTTCAGCTCCCTCTTTCCAAGGGGTCCAACCCCTCCCTGGGACCCCATCTCATTTACCCTGGGTGGGGGGGGGGTCTCTCTCACTCCTTTTTTGGGGGGGATAGAATATAAGAAAATAAAGATAGCGCAGAAAGTAATCACCCCTAAGGAGTTGCAGCTGGGCCAACTACCAAAGATTAGGAACAGGCCTGACTTTAACAGGCCACAACTGTAACCAATAAGAAGAAGAGTGCTATAAAAGAGTGGGTTGGCAGGTTGAGAGAGATCTGGAGTCAGTTGGCTACTTGGTGAGGAAGAAAGAGTCAGTGCTCTGAAGAGCTTCCCATGAGAAAACACTAAGAAAGTATGAAACTTTTGTGATAAGGAGACAACAATATGGAACTTCTGCGATAATATGTCAGCACCTTTTATCTCTTGCTTCATCTCTTCACTGGCTGTCTTTCTTGTGAAATGCAGCTCTCGGAAACCCCTCACTCACTTTGCAGGTCTGGAATAACCAGCCAGCATCTCATTCATACACATTCATCCCCCGTATCTTCCCCCACAAAACAATACTTTACCTATCCTCTTTTCTTCTTTGGGTCTTCATGCACAAGAATCGATGGGGCTACCGTGGTTCTTAGGAAGCCTTTTCCCTTGCTTTATGTATCTCCTTTTGTCCACCAGGTGTTCTACCTGCAACTGCAGATCCACGCCCAGAGAGACAGAGCGAGGCTGCCTAGACCTGGCAGGGCGTGCCTTCCCCCATTCGAGATCTCTTGGTAGTCTCGGAAGTGAGGTGTTACAACCCAGATGAGCGCCCATTTGTGAAAAACACGTTCACTCTCCTGTGAAAATTTTAAAGGTTTACTAAAGGACAATAGAAGACAAGGACCATAGAGCAAAGGTTACTATGGCTGGGTGCATCTTGGCACTCAGCCAAGACCACACTCATATCTTCAGATATACATTTTCACTTTTAAATACCTTTTGACTTACATCAGCCTGTTGCATATTCATAGACCCATATGCATAGTAATCTTTTTTGCCAAGGTAGTTTACATGTTCCAAGATTTGTTTAGCTTATCTTTTTCTTGGATCTCCCTTTGTTGTGGTTTGACCAGGAAGTGAATTTCTGGGAAAGTTGTGGTCAAACCAATCAGTGGCCAGATTTGAATATTGGTACCTGGTGTGGCCACTGGGGACCAGGATATGCCTCTGAGAACACACAGGGGTTAAAAGCAGAGGATTCCCAGAGGGACTTTCTCTTTTGAGTCTGGCCGGTGAGTTCATCTGACCTGCTCCCCTGCCCAGCTGCGTCTGGGTGGGGGAGGGGGAGGCCATGAGGCCTGTGGGAAGGGAGGCCAGAGCCCCTGCAAGGTGCAGGGGTGGAGGAGATCTGGGATGTTTTGGACAGCCCCCCTCCGGGAGAGAGTGATAGAGAGTCTGTGCAGGCTTTAAATTTGATATCTTGTGCAGGCACCACGGCCAGGATAAGAAGGGGGGAGCAAGGTGCCCAGCTGCGGGCAGACCACGGCTGAGGTTTTAACCCCTTTTGTGCTGAGACAATGGAAGCTGTAAAAACACTGATCCTCCCCAGCTGAGAATTGAGAGGGGACGGAGGATGGGCAAGAAGAAGAAGTAGGCTTGAGTAGGTGAAGAAATGTTAGCAGATGAGAAGCGCCCTAGATGGAGATGATTGGAGTGGCTTTGGCTGGACTTTTCACTTACGTGGCCACGGGACGGAACCGATTTCTTCCTGTAATGCAGAGACTGCACCTTGGGGGAGGCGGTTGGCCAGAAAATCCATGACATTCAGAGCATGCATATTCCTTGGTTGTGGTTTCAGTCCATTCTTATCACCTCCAAAGTTTGGACCTTGGTTCACAGTCTTCAAATGGTGTGTGTTGATAGTTGGCATATCTGTAGCAGGTGTCCTCATCGTATGTTCATTGGACATTATCCCATCCAAGCAGGCATTTTAACACAAGCGTACTTATATCAGCTATTTCACTAAGCTTAATTAACAACAGAAAAAAACTCTATATCTGTGAAAAATGCCATTCACTTTTGTTAAAATTTTAGAAGTTTAATCCTAATGAAAAAAATAATAAAAATTTGGACTATAAGAGACAAGAAAAATAAGACTTACGGACATCTGGGTGCCTGGCACTCTGCCACAAAGCACACCTTACTAACAAAGGATTATCCCTTAAAAGCAATGGCCTATTGCATATTCGTATATCTCACACATGATTCAAACATTCCTTTCACACTCGGGTGTTTCTGCTTAATTTTAGCTTTCCCCATTCATCTGGTAAATCAATCTTCTTGGTTCCTCGAAGTCTGAGCTTTCCTGATAAGGAGGCAATAATTCTTCTCTTGGGATCTTGCTGTCTGTTGCCGTTATCTCTATCCAGTTAGGATAATGTGAATAATTTTTTGGTTATCTTTTCTATTCCTTGAGCTAGTTACAAAAGTTTCTTACATCACATAGTTTCTATTTTAATATTATGCTATAGCCTAAAAATCATATTTACCATACTACATAAAAGAGATGAATACAGCATAACTTTCCAACATA
>JAGGNK010011349.1:0-27098 GCA_017590115.1 Montifringilla adamsi
ACAAAGTCTTACAAAATCAGGGCGACATCGAAAGAGTGGGTGAACGTGCGAATTACCAGGCTTCAACCATTGGCATCCCGAGCGGTTGGACCCAACAAGGTGATTAAAAGCACGCAGACAGGGAGAAACATGACCTACCCCAAAGCCTTACTCACAAAGGTCACCGAAGTCCCGACCGGCGATGTGGAAGCCTTCCACGTAGGCCGTCCAGTCGAATCGGACTCGGACCCAATCCTTCGCATGTTAGAAGCTACCTTTCTATCCCTGAACGAATCCAACCCTAACCTAACCAATTCCTGTTGGCTTTGTTATGATGTCAAACCCCCTTTCTATGAAGGAGTTGCTTTAAATACCCCATTCAGTTACTCCACAGCTGATGCACCTCACCAGTGCAGATGGGACACACCCCGTAGAGGTATTACCCTGAGTCAAGTCACAGGTCGAGGCAGATGTTTTGGAAATGCAGCCCTAGCCAAGCGAAAAGGGAATGTCTGCACCAAAGTTGTAAAGCCCAGCAGGAAAAACAATAAGTGGGTAGTTCCATCTGCGTCAGCAATGTGGGTTTGTCAGAGATCTGGAGTGAGTCCTTGTGTATTTCTTCCCAAATTCAATGATTCTAACGACTTCTGTGTCCAAGTTCTGATTGTTCCTAGGGTCCTGTACCACTCAGACGAAGAGGTGTACAACCTTGTCGAGGAACCCAGCCGGCTCCACAAAAGAGAAATAATGACAAGTATAACTATCGCAATGCTGCTCGGCCTAGGAGCAGCCGGAACGGCAACGGGTGTCTCAGCCCTAGCGACGCAACATCAAGGTCTGTCTCAGCTACAAATGACCATTGATGAGGACTTGCAGAGGATTGAGAAATCCATTTCCTACCTAGAGAAGTCAGTCTCCTCGCTTTCAGAAGTAGTCCTGCAGAACAGGCAAGGACTGGACCTCCTGTTCATGCAGCAAGGAGGCCTGTGTGCCGCCTTGAAAGAGGAATGCTGCTTCTACGCGGACCACACTGGAGTCGTCAGAGACTCCATGGCAGAACTCCGAAACAGACTGGCTCAGAGACAGAAAGACAGGGAAGCTCAGCAGGGCTGGTTCGAATCCTGGTTTAACCAATCCCCATGGTTAACCACTTTAATTTCCACCTTGGTAGGCCCATTGGCAATGCTACTTTTAGCTGCTACCTTTGGACCATGCCTGCTGAACAAGATAGTCTCATTCATTCAAGCCTGCCTAGAACGGACTAACATTCTGTTCGTAGGCCAACCTCAAATGCTGTGAATTAATCAGGGAACATTGCCAGTCACAAGATTTTCCAAACTTGCCTGGCAAAAACTTACTCAGGTTTCCAAACTCCTTTTTCCCTTGTTAAATCCTAACCTTCTACCTCATTTTAGTGCCTATATATATATGACTTCCTTGTTCTTTTGTGAAAGAGGGGGGGGGGAGATGTAGTGCATAGGGAAAGGCGCTCGGAAGATATCGGGCTGTAACGGACAGGCCACAGGACTCGTTTCTCTCCCAACCCCCCAAGATAAGCTATCACCCCTGGAATGTAACCCCCACTAACACAACGTGCTAGTACTTTTCCACTACCCCTACTAACTCAGGAAGTGTTGCAAGACCCTCTGACATAGTGAAGAACCCCATAGTATTTAAACCCCATGCTTTGAGATAATAAACGCTTGTAACCGTTCACCACGTTGGTGTAAGCGTCTGTTACTTGCCCGAGCGACCCAGAAACATGTGGTCGCCGTGCTGCTATCTCTGAACCAGGTTGCTGCCGTTGCAGAAAGAACGGCAACAGGTAAGGGGGCAACTGGCCAATCTGAAAAAGCATACTTTGTAAACCATCAAAATATTCATAGGTTTTTGTTTATGCCCAACTCTCCAAAGGCCCTGTGGGGTAGGGACTTATTGTAGGAAAGATATTTTTGTGCTGTTCTTGTGAGCCAGCGAAGGCTTCCTGAAGATAAGGAAAGCCTCATATCTCTCTCAAGGAAGGTACCAAGGCTATCACCATGAAAACGTGAAGAGAGAAAGTCAAAATATATGGACTTTGGTTGGCTCACAGAGTGACATGGCTCCTTTTCACCTATTGGGAGTTTTGTTTCTTTTTCATGACCAATGGGTAGTGTATGTGTTTGTTAAGCAAATGTAAATATCCTGTAAAACTATAAAGGCAACATGTTGCTTTAATAAATAGCCTATACAGCCTTTTGATCTGAGTCTTGGTGCTTGTGCCATGTCACGCTCTATAGCGACAACTTATTGGAGCAGCTGAAAGCAAAGATCGCATTTAAAGATGGAGACATTATTTTAGAGGTAAAGGATCAACAATATGTAGACATACTAGGCTTAATTTTAACAATTAGTGAAACTGAAATTTAAAATAAGGATGAAATTAACAAGAAAATAATGAATCCAGTGTTTCCTGGAGTATGGGCCTCTAACATACCAGGGAGGGGAGGGAATGCACCTCCTGTGCAAGTTAAGGAAAATAACCAGCTAGGGTCAGGCAGTAAAAGCCTGATCTGCACCCGGTGGTGGCAAACCCATACACCTTGCTAACATGTTTGACACCTGAACTAACCTAGTTTACTATTTAGATCTGAAAGATGCCTTCTTTTGCCTCCCTATCCATGAAGCCAGCATGAAAATTTTTGCATTCAAATGGGAAAGCCCTAAAAGCATGCACAAAACCCAGCTCACATGGACCGTGTTGCCTCAAAGCTTCAAAAATTCCCCACTCGGGAACAACTTGCAAAAGGTCTGGAGTCCTGGGGAGCTCCACAGGAAGAAGGAACACTATTGCAGTGCGTGGATGATTGTAGGAATATGCCCCCTAATGACAGAGTGGCAAAACTAACCTTTGTCCCCCAAAAAAGGAAAGAAACCCAGAAGTTTCTCTCAACTATTAGGTGAAAAGCAACCTCATAGGGCCTCAGGGACTTCACCAAACACTAGAGAACATCTAATTGGATAGAAGCCAAAAAGTCCCGCATGATCAATCAGGTAGAAAAGAACAGAACAAAAGAGAAGAGGGGCTTTTGTGAAGTGTTTCTACCAGGAGCAGACCTCTGCACCTGGCTCGAGTTTTTCTGTTTGTTATTTTGCCTTTTATTAAACCTTTTTTGTTTCTAACACCGCAGCAGAAGCCATCCTGCTTATTTTATGCCCCCAAAGCAATAGCTGAGCTATCCTTGGGTGTATTAAGTGTTTTTCGAGGGCTTATAAGAACTGGCCCGAGAAAAACAATTCAATAGATGATCTTCTAGCAGCCACTCAGATGAGGGAAGCATGTGTTGCCTGGACCGTAAGCCTTTTGAATTTCCTAGGGGCTCCAGGGATACAGAGTATCAAAGAAAAAGGCACAGGTAGTGAAACAGAAGGTAATCTACCTGGGGTATGAGGTCAATGCTGGGCAAAGGACTCTGTAGTCACTAACCTTGTGAACCCAGCTTCTTTTTTCAGGGGGATCATGGAGAAGCAGTACACCACGATTGCCTGGAGACCATTGAAGCTACTTACTCCAGCTGCCCAGACTTGAAGGACACTCCTTTGGACGATGCAGAGACCTGGTTCACTGACGGGAGTAGCTACGTTGCCAGTGGAAAATGACACGCTGGATATGCAGTCACTACCTGCAGAGAGGTAATAGAATCCAGAACCTTACCAACAGGAACCTCTGCGCAGAAGGCTGAGATAATTGCACTGACCCGTGCCTTGGAAATGGCAAAAGGAAAGAGAATAAACATCTATACAGACTCGAGGTATGCACTCGGAGATGTGCACGCACATGGAGCCATCTGGAGAGAGAGGGGACTGCTGACCTCACAAGGAAAGAACATCAAACATGAGCAAGAGAAAATCCAACTGCTGGAAGCAGTTCAGCTGCCTGAAAAGGTAGCAATTATGCATATTAAGGCACACCAGAGAGTGAGCTCAGTATTGGAGGAAGGAATTGAACAGGAAGATAGAGAGGCAAAGGAAGCAGCAAAAGGTGAGGTAACTACTGAAGGAGCCCTAATTTCATATGGACAAATTTCCCTTGAAGGTAAGCCAGAATATAATAAGAAAGATAGAAAACTAATCAAAGATCAAAAAGGGACAGACAAACGAGAGGGGTGGGCTATCATCGAAGGGAAGCTGGTAATCCCTTCCCATTTGTTGTGGTCACTAGAAAGGGAGGAGCACTAGAAAACACACTGGGGGATAGATGCCCTAAACACCTATTTGATTGAAAGAATCATTGCCAGGATTGATATGCCACTATTACTCAAGTGACCTGACAGTGTGATCTTTGCCTCCAGACTAACCCCAAAAATACCCCCAGACCAAAACTTGGTCAGATTGGGAGGGGCCATGGGCCTCGACAGAAGTGGAAAATTGACTTTTCAGAACACCCAAGGAAAGGGGGGTATCGGTATTTATTAATATTGACAGATACATTTTCAGGGTGGCCAGAAGCGTTCCACACCAGAATTGTCAAGGCTTGAGAGGTGACCAGGGTATTATTGCAAGAAATAATACCACGCTTCAGAGTTCCAGCCACAGTATCCTTGGATAGAGGATCACATTTCATTTCCAGAATAGTGCAAGCGATTAGTAGCCACCTGGGAATAGATTGGGAACTTCATATTCTATACCACCCCCAATCAAGTGGCCAAGTGGAGAAAATTAATCATTTGATTAAGCAGCAGATTGTAAGACTGGGGCAGGAAGTTAATCTACCCTAGCTCAAAGCTCTTCCACTGGCACTGTTGCGAATTTGAAGTAAACCTAGAGCTAAAGAAAGGCTGAGTCCCTTTGAAATGCTTTATGGAAGACCATATGGAATACAAAAGGGAATGTCCACCCACATTGGGGAGGTAACATTGGCCACCTACATGGTGGCTTTAAGTAAACAGCTCAGATAAATCGAAAAACATGTGGCTGGAACTCGGAGCAGGGAGCTAGATGGACCAGTACATAACATACAGCCTGGGGATTATGTATATGTTAAGTCTCTTACAGAAAAGACTTTGGAACCATAGTGGGAAGGATCATTCCAGGTGCTTCTCACCAGCTTCACAGTGATCAAGATCAAGGGGCAGAATGCCTGGATCCACCACTCTCGAGTGAAGAAGGCCCCAGAAGCCCCTTGGAGGGTGACACCAGGAGACAAGGAACTGAGATTAAAACTTGCTTGGGCAAAATGAGTATATTGTGGCCAGGAGTAATTTGTAATTTCATTTACAGAATTGTTTGTGCATAATTATAGCTGGAGTCTTAGAATTAGAGAGTACCTCTATCCAAAGCGATGCTGAATGGCCTTGGTCCCCGGTTTTTAATCAGTACACTGGATCCATGAGAGAACCTTCTGAGATAAAAGATTTAAACCTATCCACTGTAGTAATCCACAGTAATTAGGTATATGAGGAGCAGGAATGGCAGGAACGGGAACTGTGGACATTTCAAGGGATCAGAGGAGAAGAAATCAGGGTAGAATGCTGGGTGGTCAATGGGACCACTCATGAGAGACCAAATCAAATTAGTGTCTCAGCTTCACCTGTATACAGACACCAGGAGGTTTGTGATAGCCCAAGTAAATCAGATTGTTGGTGTAATTTCACATTAATGCAGCCTGTAGAAGTGACTTGTCTTTGGGCTCATGATGCTATCGGGCTCTCATTTAAATTTAAAATAGCTGCTATACCTTTTACAATGGCAAGACCTCATACAACTCACACCTGTACTCAAGCAGTTCATACCCAAACCAAACTTGAACCTGAAGTGTATGAAATAGGCCCATACATAGTGAGGAATATGGGTCAACAATTGTTGTTCAATCCAGAGTGGTGTCTCAAATGTGTTGAATTGCTAATGCAAATTAACATCTCAGAAATCCAACCAGCTGTTCCTCTTTCCTGAGGACATCCTTTGAGGGCTGGACAGTGTGCTTAGAAAGACAACTACACCTCAGGAACAGAATAAGAAGGAATCTGTTATATTAGGGACAGGATTGGGAGTTTTAAATGGAATTGATTCAGAAATACTGATGAACAAGCTGGCCACTGCAGCAGGTGGTCTAGCAAAATTGAAACAGCCCTTACAGTCATCTCTATTGGCATTAGGAGCTAGCCAGTGGCAGATTTCAAAAGTACTGCCAAAGTGGGAAAAGGCTGGGGACCAAGACCACAGGTTAATAGTAGAAGCGCTTAGTATGGTTCAAGATAATGTGTCTTTAGCTTTCAGTTGTATACAAGCACAGTTATGGATGCAAGCAACAGCAGCTTTGATCATACAGGAAGGGGGTAAAGGCGATTTCCCATCTGAAATTCAAAAGATTGTCTGAAATAATGCAGTTGATTTTGAAAGGAAGTTTCAGTCCTGGTGGACTATGGTAAATTTCACCTATGATCCTGCTTCTAATGTGGCCGCTGCCTTTGTGCTTACTATATGTAATGCCACTGTTTACATTATCCACCCCATCATTACACTAGGATTAAATAATGAAAAAACAGAGCTCTACCCTTCAGAACATAGAGTTTGGGCATGAAAGGTGAGTGAAAAGTGGCAAAAATAAACTTAGAATCTTGTGTTACTAGGGAACAACTAGGATTCCTTTGCAAAAGCAATACTATTAATGCTCAAGATGTGTGTCTTGACACCGAACAAAGTATTTGCCACTTCTAGATTCATCCAGTCACTGATCAGAAAACTGTGCTTGCATATACTGGTAAAGGTTGTGTATGCTTGAGAACTGCTTGTGCTATTGTAAAAATCGATAACAACGATGCTATTTTGCCTTGTAGAAATCATTCTATTTTTTGTATTTCTAGATTTGTTCATATTATCGGGTGTGATTTTTCATATTTGGGCCCAGTGACATCCCACCAGTTGATTAAAACCAATTACACAATGTATCACAGACTGTCACCTACTCCTATTGGAATGGACCTTACATTGGTAAAACAATTAATTAAACACCAGGACCTATTAGAGATCTTGTAGAAAATCCAAAAAAGCAGAGAGAAAACCCTAATTACTGTCCAACATGATACAAAAGAAATAACCAGAATTCTGAAAAGAATAAACCAAAATGCAGATCATCACTGGTGGGATGTAATCTTTAGATGGTCACCAACTGCAAATGGGATCCTTAATATGTTGTGTCACCCCATTGTAGTTGTATTGATATTAGTTGGAGTAAGTTTAGGGTTTTCTTTTTTATTGCTAATTTGGAATTGGAGAATACTGCAGTGAGTGGCTGTGTTAACCTCCTTATCAAAGGTACATGGTAAAGCATTTAGAGACACTTATTATCGTAGGTTTTTGCATTAAGTAAAAGAATTTATTTATTTTCTAGGAAAGAGGGGAATGAAACAGAGTGGAAATTTAACAGGGTAGAAAACCATTTCAGATTTAGGTGAAATGTGCCATTTCAAATTATGAAGTCTGTAGCTTGCTAGCATGGCTAAGATACGCTGTTTTAGTTTGTTTAGTCTGTGCCCCAGAATGCCTGTTCTCCAAAAAAAACCTATGCTCAAAAAACTGCCTCAGCGGAAGGAAAAGAATGTAAAAGAGATAAGAGGGTCCCCTTGAACTTTGAAACAGGTGAAAACCAGGACAGGATGACCCAGGAGTTCTTTCTGTACTTTCTGTTAAAAAAAAAAAAAACTAGCTGCAAGTGTAATGGGAAACCAGTAAAATGAATATGTATGAACCTATTGTGAAATTCTATACATATGTACCAGTAAGGGGGGATAAAAAAGGGATTGGGAGTTCTCAGGGGTGCACATGTCCAGCGCTGTAATAAACATACTGGTTTTATAACTTTTTACAAGTTGTGGAGTGTTTTTCTTTCCGCAAATTATTTCCCAGCTGCATTTCCCTCTCTGTTTCCCCATTGGCTGAGGTACTTGAGAGGTACAGACTTCCCTAATCTCCTAATTTGAACCCCCTTTCTAATGTGTATCCCCCCCCTTTTCTTTTTTTCTTGTGTCTCTGTTCCTTAAATCTTGGGATTTAGCACAGCCTTGGGTAAGTAACAGTCTGTGTCAATTAGTGGAATTCCTCTGGAATTTATTGTTTCGCCCATTGCTTCTTTCACCTCTCAGTATCTGGCTTTATCTACCAGCAGACCCGCAGTTTGTTTGTAAAGACACCTTCTCATTCATTTCATAGTAGACAGATGTCTGCACAACATGTGTTGGGAGGAAAGGGCTAAAAGTGGAAGATTTGGCAAGGAGGGACTGGTTTCGCTAAAGTGACATTGGAGCTGGGAATGCTAAGAATACCAGGGTGGGAAACTCCGTTTATTACACCTACTGCTGATATCCTCTGCCTGTTTTGAGAAGTAGAACTCCTGTGTAGAGGTAACACTCTCACAAACATGCTTGAGTGTCCCTCTGTCATTAGTATTGTTGCTGTTTCCAGTAAATTGTTTTTATCTCACCCCGTGATCTTTACCTTTTGTGCCTCCAGTTCTCCTCTCCAATTCGCCACACGGGGAGGGGAGGGGTGAGTAAGCATCAGTGTGGTTTGGAGAGTCTCAGTGGGACCACCAAACTGAGGAGTACTGTTCCTAAACCACACCACTATGTTTGATGTCTTGGCCTTGTATCTGGGTGGCATAAGTGTTGTGATACTTTTTCACTTCAGTTCACACTCCTTCAATAAACCTGTTGCCCAAATCCCTAGATTAATTGCCTGAAATAACCCTTTTCTGTAGGCATAATAAAAAAAGTATATCCTGTTTGTTCAGGAAATGGAGCTGATCTTAGACCCTTAGGCTGTATCTCTACTAGTGTTGGGGGTTAGGTTCTTTCCTTTCACCTCTTATTACTTACAGCGTTTTGTCCCATAAGTTGTTAGGAAACAGTATTGACTGGGTACTTAAGGAAAACAAAAGAAGTGGCCAAGCTTGGAGGAGGAGAAGATCTGGCTGCATGTCTCTTATCTGAGGGTTTCTCTCAGTAGGGCAGAGATACCTTGAGAATTGGGCTGATAAAAGACCAGGCTGGGGTGTCTTAGGTTGGAAATGGGTGTGTGTATTCTATTCCTATCTGTGGAGCAGTTATTTTCTGTTAATTGGGAAGTTTTCTTTATCTCTTCCACAACCAATCCTCCCTCCGAGAAATATCTTCTGTTAATGGGCCATTGAGTGTCACTGCATGACTGATAAAATTACATCATCCTATTGTGGGAAGCTCCACCCAGAGGGAGGAGCTAAGCATTCCTACCTGGATATAAGCAGAGATTTGGAACATTACAGGCAGCCTTTTCCACTGGATTCCCAGAGGAAAACCAGGCCAATCTATACCACCACTGGATCTTCAGAGGAAGACCACACCTTTCTACAGGATCACTGCTTCAACAGAACCACATCTGTCACTCCAGGAGGACTGCAGCCCCCATTTCAATTGGACTACTACCAACACCATGATCAACTGGGTGTCGGGTTGTATTCTGACTCTGTCTGTTGTTTTGTATTACTGCATTGCTTATTTTTTTATTTTCTTCCCTAATAAAGAACTGCTCTTCCTATTCCCATATCTTTGTGTGAGATCCCCTTAATTTCAAAATTATAACAATTCAGAGGGAGGGGGTTTACATTTTCCATTTCAGGGAAGGCTCCTGCCTTCCTTAGCAGACACCTGTCTTTTTAAACCAAGACACTGGGGCAACTACTAGCTCTCTCTGCTCTTGGCTTTGGAGGAAGATGGTCGGAGCTGCTGCTTGGGAAAGGTGTCACCATTGAGTCAGGAACAGATGAATGACTGACACATAGACTCTAGGTCTCCAGAAGGCTAATAATCCAGTTTATTAGAAACCCATTCCTTTTTATACACTGTTCTGACACAGGTGGACTTGATTGGTCCTTTAATCAACATACCTCACGATTGGCTAATTAAGGAAACACCCTTTGGTAACATCTTATGAGAAAACAAGTGTTCAAAACACCAGGTGCAAGATTGTTTTAATTCTTTCTCTCAGTCTTCTCAAAACTCCCCAGAACAATTCCTGGGAAAGTTTATCTGGCTTTGTCTCTCTGACCAGGCTGTTGCAACCACAGGTCCCCCTTTTTGTTTAAAGGAGAGTTGCAGTTCATTTGGGGGGGGGGGCTCCCTGGGGAGTCCCTGGAGGGCCCCCTAAGCTGTGGGTTTGCTGGTAGCAGCAGGCAGGCAAGGAGACTCCACACGGCTTCTGAGGGTGCTAATTAGATGAGGGTTTATTGGGGGTCATACCCCCGAGAGCAACATGGTTTCTGAGGGGGAAGGGAGAGGGAGGGGGAGAGAGGGAGTGCCTAGGGAGAAAAGGGGCCAAGAGAGTCTGGTCTCCATCGCACAGCTTAAGAGGGAGATTCACAGTGGGCACGGAATAAGACTTGGGCCAATGGGATTACAGATACATGATACTTCAGGGGAGGATCACAGGCTTGGAATAAACCGTACATTTTCAAGGGGTGAGACAGAGCATAGCATTTAACTAAAATATAACACCACACAGGAGGAGGCAGCATTTTTAATCTCCTGCAGGGCCCTTTGCAGGAAAGAGAGCAAACACAGCTCAAGAGGTTTCCTTAGTAATTTGCCAGTTATCAATCAGAACCTCAATCGGATGCTGACTCAGAATGGTCAGAGAGATTTCCAACGTATACCATTGAATCCTTTACGATCAAGCTTTGTTGTTCCTTCTTATAAAAATCAACCATTAATTCTAAAAATCAGTTACTAATTCTAATACAGTAACAAAGCATTGTTAGTCTGGGGTGACTGCTTTGTGGGGTGCTCCCAGGATGAGTGGAGAGACAAGAATCTCGACTCCATGTTTCAGAAGGCTGGTTTAATAGATTATGATATATATTATATTAAAATGATACATTAAAACTATACTAAAAGAATAGAGATAAAAGATTCATCAGAAGGCTAGATAGAACAAGAATGGAATGCAATAACAAAGAGTTTGTGACTCTCGAGAGTCTGAGCCAGGTGCATCTGTGATTGGCCATCAATTAGAAACAACCAACATCCACCAATCACAGATGCACCTGTTGCATTCCACAGCAGCAGATAGTTATTGTTTACATTTCTTTCCTGAGGCCCTCAGCTCCTCAGGAGGGAAAAATCCTAGCAAAGGATTTTTCATAAAATATCATGGCTACATTAGTCTGGTCAAAGAACTGGCAGTCTAACTTGTCAACAACCCTTTTCTAGAAACAAAGAAAAAAATAGAGTATTCATTTCCCACTCATAGAGGGGCCAGCTGATTGATGGTCAGCATCTTGATCATCATTCAAGTGTTGGCCACATTCTGTTTTTGGTGTCGCAAGTCAGGGTGAACACACCTTGCAGGTATCTGCCGTACCCCAGTATCTGTGGAAATGTATGCATACCCGTGGCCCCAAGTGATAAGGTTGCATGGGCCCTCCCACTTATTAGTGGTTAGGTCTGTATCCAGCCTTTCACTCAAAGCAGGTGCGTCTCTCCTGAAGATTGCAACGAGAGAAAATTATATAGAATGACAGGATTTTTAAAATTTTGTGGTGCTGTAAGATGATTGATTGTATATAGAACTTTTTCCAATTGACTGTGAATTGCACTTTTTTTTTCCCCCCCAGATGCAGTGGGGGGCAGTGACTGCTCTGCCCCGCCTGAGCCCAGATCCACTTGGTTTGTTCCCTTCCCCCAGCTTTTCACTTTAGGAGAGGAAAAGAAAGGAATGCAAGAAGGGCTTTCCAGGGAATATGGAATTTGGCCCTGGATTTGGGGTCCCTGGCACAGCCCGTGCCTACCCCAGGATGAGTGAGTCACTCTCCCTTTCCCCTTCACCGCCCTCCCCCTCCACACAGCCAACCTCTCAGCCAACTCCCTGGTGTTCTGCCCATCCCCCACCCCTCCCGGGCATGGAACAAGCTGCAGCCCTCCCAGACCCCACTCCTCCCACCCCGAAAATGACAGCAGGACACGCAGGGCTCTCCGAATCATGGCGGGGACCCCACAGAGCAAGGGGGCCCCGTCCCAGGGAAGGTGCTGGTCCCAGGAGAATGTTGGTCCCCAGGAAAGTGCTTGTGAAAAACACCAATCACTTGTGTTAAAATTTTAAAAGTTTAATAGCAATAAAGTAGTAATAAAAATTAGAGCAATAAGAATTAGGACAATCAGAGTTAGGACAATAAAGGACAATAAAAAGCAAAGAATTATGGACAACAAGATGCTTCCTGGGCACTAAGCCCCAAAAAGCATGGCTCGCTAACAAAGAATTAACTCTGAAAAGCAATAGCCTGTTACATATTCATATACATATATGTCATACATGATGCAAACATTCCTTTCAAACTAGGGATTTTTCTGTTTATTGTCAACTTCCCCCCTCATCTTGTAAAACAATCGCCTTGGTCCCCACGAAGTCAGGATTTTCCCGATAAGGAGGAAATAATTCTTCTCTTGGGATCTTGGTATCTTGTTGCTGTTATCTCTATGCGAAGAATTTCCTTGAGCTAGTTACAAAAAGTACCTTACATCACATAGTTTCTATTTTAATATTATGCTATAACCAAAAAACTATATTTACCACACTACTTAAAATAGATTAATACAGCCTAATTTTCTAACATAACACATATAGTATTCATTTTAATATTTGCAAAGAGCCAATCATATAATATGCATTTTTCACAATCCCCCCTCTTATTCTTTATAAATCATTTGGCTTGAGCAGTATTTCTTGTGCACTTGCATTCTCTGGACTATGCTGGTAAATACAGGGGATTAAACAAGGAAGGAATATCAAAACAGTTGTAACACATAAAAGGAAAAATCCTAATTTCCTCCACCATCCTATGCCCAATACGTTACCCCACCAGCTAGTTTTTAACATTGTTTTCCAATTTTGGACTAGTACCTGGGTTATTTTTCTGATATCTTTTGCTTTTTCCAGAATGACATCCCCATTGTCATCTATTTTCAACAATCTGACATATTAAACTTTCCACAAACACCCCCTTCTTTAGCCAATAAATAGTCCAAAGCCAACCTATTCTGATGCACTACAGTTTTTGTTTGGCTTTGCTGACTTGATATTAATTCCAGTGCCTGAGCAGCTTTGTTTGTTATCATCTCTATAACTGCTTGGAGTCTTATAATACGATTCAGCATTTCATTTGGGGTCAATACAGAGTTAGATTGCTGTGCTGGTTTTATCTTTTTGTTTACTAGTTGTTTTTTTACCGAATCTTCAACTGTGTCTCTAAGATCAAATGTAAACCAAATCCATCTCTCTCCTTTTGGACATTCAATTCCAAATCTATTACCACTTTTTCCTAAGTTTCTTGCAATCCAATAATTTTCTCCATTTTGCCTGCAGGTACTTAATTTGGCTGGGTTATAACAGTGGCTGCTGACATGCATGTGTGTAATAAAAAAAGAACTTTGGTTTCTTTCCATGTAATGCTTTTGGTAGCATGTGACACGATTTTGCTGGTATCCCGAAAGGGAAAAGACAACAAATGAGTGCCAGAAACAGGAATAACAGAGATCTGGTATGGCTTGTACCCCCACCTTCCCTGCCTATGGGGTTGCAACCCATAGCAGGTGTATATGATCTTCTTGGTGGTGAGTACAGTGGTCAATCCAGGCTTGCCCTCTTTTTCCCTTATAATTTCTTTTTACTAATTTCTAGGTCAATCATTTTTGACACTCTAACTGTGGTTTCTCACCGTTCCTCAGGTATCTCTCATTCAATAGGCACTAATGCTTTCCATCCACAAAACAAGGTTGTTATTGCAGTTGTTTTGAGTTCTATCTGGATAGGGGATAGATTTAGTACTCGACACTTCTTGCAAGGAGAGCATAGATTTTGTGAACTACAATACCAAGTATTCCCACAATTTAAACATTTACTTATAACCCAGCTAGCGTGTCCAGTATTGGTATGAATCAAATAAAGTATACAGTATGGCACTGATGGAAATTGTAATACACTTATATACAAACAATGGCAGAGACATTGCGCAAACAGTGAAATTTAGATATGGTTCTCACCCAACAATCAGATCTTCCTGAGGTACATATCACGTTATTCCATCTTTCTGCATTATCAACTGTCGATGTGTTTGTGGGTCCCAGGATGAGGGAAGAGATTAATCTGACTCCATATTTCTTAGAGGGCTGATTTATTATATTATGATATTATATTAAAAATACTATACTAAAGCTATACTAAAAAGAATAGAGAAAGGAATATATCAGAAGGCTAGGAAAGGAATGAATAATAAAAACTCGTGACAGAGAGTCCGACACAGCTGGCTGTGATTGGCCATTAAGTAAAACAAGTCACATGAGACCAAGCAAAGATACACCTATTAGTAAACAATGTCCAGACCACATTCCAAGGCAATCAGATAATTGTTTACATTTCTTTTCGGAGGCTTCTCAGCTTCTCAGGAGAAAATCCTAGCAAAAGGATTTTCATAAAATATCACAGTGACAGTTCACCCTTTTCATATAAATTAAAATTAAAAAAACCTTGTGTTTTTAATCCTTCTGCTTGGCCCTTGCAGAAGAGAGAACAAACACATCTCAAGAGGTTTATCTGTTGCCAATCAAAACCTCAATCAAGTGCTGATGTGGAATGATCAAGGAGATTCTTCACCTGTAGAACATCAAATTCTATCATATTGCTAAAACAAAGCTTACAATATAAGAAAATGCAAAAACTCATGCAAAGAATGTTCATTGTTTCAAGTCCAAGCAGCTGAGTTTCAGGAGAAAGTCCATGGACTGAAGATGTTGTTCTTCGACATCCCTGAAAGGTCTTTCTTGGTCCTGAAACAGACTTGCAGAATCCTGAAACAAAGAACTGCTAAAGAAAATCATCAACAATTATTAAAAATCTATTGACAGTTATCAAACAATTTTGAGAAAATTTCTGAAATGCCCCGGTGTCACCATGATATTTTATGAAAAATCCTTTGCTAGGATTTTTCCCCTCCTGAGGAGTTGAAGGCCTCAGGAAAGAAATGTAAACAATAACTATCTACTGCTCTGGAATGCAACAGGTGCATCTGTGATTGGTGCATGTTGGTTGTTTCTAATTAAGAGCTAATCACAGATGCAGCTGCATCAGACTCTGAGAGTCACAAGATTTTGTTATGGATTCTATTCTTGTTCTTTGTAGCCTTCTGATGATCTTTTCTCTCTGTTCTTTTAGTATAGTTTTTATGTAGTATTTTAATATAATATATATCATAAGATAATAAACCAGCCTTCTGAGAAAATGGAGTCAAGCCTCGTGTCTCCACACATGGAGTGTTCACCTCAACACCCTGGCCACAGCCCTTAATTGAACCAACCACTTGGGCTGAGGCTAATTCTTGGCTTTGAATACTTTGAGCTGATAGCTCTTTCCACGTTGTTTTATTTTATTTTTTAAATTTTTGTGGGTTTTTTTTTTGTTTTTGTTTTTGTTTTTTGTTTTCTGAAAGAAGAGCAGCAGCAGCAGATCTGTTCTGCGGTACTGGATGGGATGTAGTCCCTGGCCCTGGTCCAGGTGGGCAGACCAGGGAACCCAGACCCAGCCCACGGGCGGTAGCCCGGGCCCTGATGGGGGAAGCAAAGCCCCCAAACCTGGCAGTAGGCAAGGCAGAGGCCCCAGCCCAGGAAAACGAGCCAAACGGCCCAGACCTGGCTCGTGAGGCGGGCTCTTTGTTCTCACAACCCGGCACAACCATGCTTCCAATGCCTTGGGAGCAGTAGTGACCAAACGTCTTGTCCACCTTCCCCCAGAACTACCAGCACACACCAGCAGCTGCGGGGGGGAAGGTTTCCCGGGGATCTTGATCCCGGATCTGGGGGTGTTCTGTCCCCAGAGCAAGCAAGCAATTCTCACTTTCCACTGTGCCCCCCACCCCTGCAATGCAAATGCCAGTGTTCCCACTTTCTGCCCCTTTGGCACCACCCAGATCTCCTCTGGGCTCAGGGCCAGAGGCAGAACCTCCGGGAAACGCCCCCCCCCAACGTCGCTGAGGCACGCAGGGGAAGTCAGGCATTCCAAACCCCAGGGAGAAACCCCTGACCAAACGCAAATTGGCCCGCAGAAAACACTGAGTTTGAAAGTGGTCAGCTGGCAGGCGCCTGCAATCAGCTGTCGAGCCACGCCTCCTCTGGAGGGCAGGCTGATGCCCAGCCCCCACCACAGGGGCAGCCTCGGGACAGCCCGAACAACTCTGGGAGGAGGGAGGGGAGGTCGGGCTGATCGCTGGTGCCGCAGCAGCCACCGCTGGGGGCAGTGGGACCGCGGGCGGTTCCAGAGACGGTCCTGCGGGCTCGGCGCCGTTCTCAGAATCCTCTTGAACTGGAGCCGGGTCGGCAGGAGGTGGCGGGATTGCCGGGGCGGGCGGTGGGGCTGGCGGGAGCACATCTCCCGCCGGACTGGTTGCAGAGAGTGCAGGCACGGCAGGCAGGGAGACGGCAGCCGCTTCTGCTCCTGGTTCTGGAAGCTGCAGCCCAGGCGCAGTCAGCAGAGCTGGCGGAGCCGGCCCGGGAGGCGGTGGGACAGCTGGGAGGGGGCGGCACGGCCGTGGGGTCGGCTCCCAGGGCATTCTCAGGCAGGCTATCCAGCGCGGGGCTGCCGAATGCCTCTGTCGGTGGGGGCAGGAGCGCAAGCGCGCTCTGCAGCTCTGCTGAACTGTTGCGGTCGATTGCCTTGCCTGGCAACCCGGGCGAAGCAGTGATACGCGGTGCTTCCACGATCGGAACGCTGACAAACTCTGCTGGAGATGGCGGGGCCACGGGCGGGGCTAGCAAACGCGGCAAAGCTGGAGGGGCCGGCCCGGAAGGCGGCGGGGCCGGCTCACCATCCCCCCACAGGGAAGGAGGGGGTGGAAAAAGCAGCTCCGTTTGCACATGCCCCAAAGAAGCAGAAAAAAACTTTTCCTCAGCCATGGGCGAAACGCTCCCCCTCACGATGCGGGGGAGCTGGGAACCAGCAGTTTCTGTCCTTGGACAGATCCTTGTCCTGCTGGGGCTGGAGGGGGTCAAACCGCCCCCTGCACCAGAGGATGAACCCCACCAAGGGAGCCATGCAGTTCAAAACAGGGAAGAGAGTTGCAAACGCCGGATAAATTCTCGGCAGTCCAAAACCCCGGTCAAATGTCTCCTCAAAAAAGGACTCAATTGAAATAAATGGGCAGGAGATCTTTCTCCTTTTTAATGCCTTTATTAAAGAGATTCCGCTCAGGTGGGGAGAAATCGACGAGTCGCACCCACGCTGCCACTGCTCCCAGGAGTGGTATGAAGGAGGAGGGTGATGATGCAGCTTTGTCCGCTGGTCTGCAGGCAGAGCTGGGGACTGCATCCTCACGAGAGATTAGCAGATTCCTCCTTTTCGGTCCAATGCTTCGGGTCCTCTCCCTAGTGCCTGAGGCATCATGGGCCCATCGAGCTAGGAATAACTCTCCCTTGTGTTCCCAATCTAGGTCTATCTTTGACACCTCTATCTCTGCAGCCTGATCTACCTGCTTGTTTTTTCGCTGTTCCTCATTAGCTCTACTCTTAGGGACATGGACATCTACATGGTGGACTTTCACAGATAGTTTGTCTATCCTGGTAGCCATGTCTTTCCACTCATCAACAGCCTAAATTGGTTTTCCTCTCTGCTGCCAATTAGCCTTTTTCCACCTCTCCAGCCATCCCCACAGAGCATTGGCTATCATCCATGAATCGTTGTAGAGGTAGAGCTTTGGCCACTTCTGTCTTTTAGCAATGTCCAGGGCCAGCTGAACAGGTTTGAGTTCAGCAAGTTGGCTTGATCCACCTTCTCCTTCAGTAGCTTCTGCAACCTGTCGTGTGGGGCTCCATACAGCTGCTTTCCACTTCAATTCCATCCCTACAATGTGACAAGGACTGTCAGTGAAAAGAGCATAGCGTGTTTCTTCTGCTGGTAGTTGGTTGTATGGTGGAGCTTCTTCAGCACGTGTCACCTGCTCTTGTTCCTCTTTGTCAGCGAAACCAAAGTTTTCACCTTCAGGCCAATTTGATCTTATCAGCAAAATCCCAGGGCGATTCAGTTTTCCAATACGGGTATGTTGTGTGATGAGAGCAATCTACTTGTTCCATGTGGCATTAGTGGCATGGTGGATAGACTGAACCTTTCCTTTATACATCCACCCCAGCACCGGTAGTTGGGGTGCCAGGAGGAGTTTTGTTTAAGTGCCTATTACCTCTGAAGTGGCTTTGACTCCTACATAGGCTGCTAAAATTTCCTTCTCTGTTGGGGTGTAGTTGGCTTCAGACCCTCTGTAGCTTCGGCTCCAGAATCCCCATCATTTGCCTCGAGTCTCCCCAGGCACCTTCTGCCAAAGGCTCCAGGACAAACCATGGTTCTCGGCTGCAGAGTAGAGCACGTTCTTCACATCTGGCCCTGTCCTGACTGGGTCAAGGGCCACCGCATGAGCCATCTCCTGCTTAATCTGGGCAAAGGCTCATTGCTGTTCAGAGCCCCACTGGAAAGTGTTCTTCTTGAGGGGGGGGCAGGTAGAGAGGGCTTAAAACCTGTCTGTACTCAGGAATATGCATTCTCCAAAAGCCTATGGCACCTAGGAAAGCTTGTGTTTTTTTCTTGTTGGTCGGTGGACACATTGCTGTGATCTTGTTAATGACATCGGTGGGAATCTGACGCTGTCCATCTTGCTACTTTACTCCCAGGAAGTGGATCTCTCAAGCAGGTCCCTTAACTTTGCTCTTCTTGATGGCAAAACCAGCTTTACAGGAAACAAGACTCCTGGACAACTGACCAATATGATTAAACAGAAGCTGTTTATTGTTTACATTATGCACTTATTTATACATTCTAATTGTACTGCACATGCTGATCATGCTCTTCTTCATTGGTGCCTCTATCTTGTCCAGGAGCCTTGCATGCACCTCTCAGAATACGTGATTGGTCACAGTCCATGTGCTTTGCTGCCCTCCGTTATCTAGTTCTTGTGGTCTTGGAATTCTGTTTCTCAGCTGCTTCTTTCTTATTTTAGCACAGTTTATGTCTTAATAACCTTGATGAATTCCAGAAGATCCTGAGACAATTCTGATAAAAACAGTTACAAGCGGTATGGCTGGTGCACACTGAGGCCTAAGTTGTTCAGATACACTGCTACACAGCTTTCAGGAGAATCTGGATCATTTTCTCTCCTTTCTCAAACACTTCTGCTGCCGTGTTCCCCCACACAATGATGTCATCAATGTATTGCAGATGTTCTGGAGCTTCACCCTTTTCCAGTGCAGCCTGGATCAGTGCATGGCAGATGGCGGGGCTGTGCTTCCACCCCTGGGGTAATCGGTTCCAGGTATACTGCACTCCCCTCCAAGTGAAGGCAAACTGACGCCTGCATTCTGCTGCCAAAGGAAAGAAGAAAAATGCATTGGCAGTGTCAACAGTGGCATACCCCTTCACTGCATTGGAGTCCAGCTCATACTGGAGCTCCAACATGTCTGGCACAATAGCACTCAATGTTGGAGTCTATTCAAGGCACAATAGTCCACAGTCAATCTCCATTCTCCTTCAGATTTGCGCACAGGCCAAATGGGGCTGTTGAAGGGTGAGTGGATTTTGCTGACCACCCTTTGGCTCTCCACCTCACGGATCATCTTATGGATGGGAATCACAGCATCACGAGCATCACAAGTTGTTCGGTACTGTTGGCCATGAACTGTCAATATGGCAATTGGTACTCATTGCTCTTCTCCCTTCATCAGATGGGTTCTTTGATAGTCCAGGCAAGGTGTTCAATTGCTTAACGCCCTCTGTCTCTTCAGCCACTGTTGTATTGCACTAAATAGTTTAAGTAGTTGTTGCTTTTGCACTGGACCCAGGTTTACTCCTCCCCTCGCCCCTTCCTCACTTGTATCCCATTGACTGTGGCCCCCTTCTTCCGCCACCCTTCCCCTGAGCTTAAAATCTCCCGGGAGGAGACCCCCAAGCCTCTTTCTCCCCTGGGACACCACCTCTTTCCCATCTCAGACCCCCTGGAGTAATTCCACAATAAAGCTGTGGGATTTTTTGTCCCAAGGAGAAGAGTGCCTCAAGTCTTTTACTTTTGTCCTTGTAAAGGCTGCGAGGGTCCAGGGTCCAGAGCTAGAGCTAGCCGGTTCGGACACGAAGGCCCGAGGAGAGATCAGCCTTTACAAGCCACTATCCCAAACGCCCACCTGAGTTCCCTTGGGTCTTTGAAATACCCACTTCGGAGGAAGTCTATGCCTAAAATGCATGAGGCCTCTGGGCCAGTCACAATAGTGTTTCTTCCACTCATTTCCAGTCAGGCTCACCCCAGTTTCCACTAAAGTCAAATCCTGTGATCCCCCTGTCACTCCAGCAATAGAAACAGATTCTGTCCCCACTTGTCTTGATGGGATTAATGTGCACTGTGCACCAGTATCGACCAAAGCTTTATATTTTTGTGGTTCAGATGTGCCAGGCAAATGGCACACAGTCCAAAAAACACGGTTTTCCCCAGCCTTTACCTGGCTAGAGGCAGGGCCTCTCTAAGCCTAGCTATCCTTCTTTCCCTGGCCATATGTCTTACAGGTTGCTTCAAGGGGATCGGACATGTCATCATCATCATACCTGGCAGTTTGGCTTCAGGCAACTGGAGCTGTTTCCTTTTTGGTGGAACTTCTTCTCTGCGTCTTGTTGTCCTTCAATTCAAGCACCTGTTGTTCCAGAGCAGCAGTAGATTTTCCATCCCACCTCCTTGTGTTTTCCCCACTGTGGCAGCCACTCTCTGGTCACAGAGAGCAACAGGCACAACTTTCCCAGGCATGTCCTGGGGAAGGCTGTGAGAAGATCAGAGAAAAGAATGAGAAACAATTCTTATCTTCACTTGCTGCACCTGTTGTTGTGAACATGTGGAACGTGTTATGGAGATTTGTTTACCAAAGGGTGGTTTCTTAATTAGCCAGTGGTGATGGTGTTTTGATTAATTGACTAATCTGGTCTGTCTGTATCAGACTGTCTGTAAGGGCGATGGGTTTCTTAATAAGTATAGTATAATAAAGCGACTGATCAGACTTCTGGAATCATGGAGTCAATGCTAATTATTACCTGGCTGGGGACGTCATGCTATGATACCCCACAATCACACATGAAGAACCACAGCTCAGCTTGTGGGGTGTACCTTCTCTCCCTATCTGAGGGATGTCTGCGTTTGGTACCAGAACCTCTGATCTGTACTGCCGAGATTTGGAGAAAGCCCTCTTTAATCTCCTCCCTGAGTTTCTTGTGATTCTCCTCCAGCTTATCTTCTGATTTCTGCAGATGTGTTTCCACAGCTGCAATTCTTGCATGTGTTGGGCCATGCACAGCATCTGCATATGCTCAGAGCTTCTTTGCCATGTCAAGCACAGTCTCATCCCTGTCATCCCACTTCATTATTGCTAAAGCAGACGAGTATTCTTGTAGCCCAAGTCGTACAAGTTTTTGCCACATCACGGATATACATGTTACTAAGTCTGTATTCTTAGTTGTTAGGTCATCTGAGAAGACAATCTCTGCCACTGTCATTTCTCTCAATCATTGAATCCCTTGTTCTATGGTCTTCCACTGGGTTTGCTGCATATAGAGATTGTCTGCACACAGATGTCTTTGTGCCACACTTCCCAAGATCCGTGCCCAGAGGCTGTGAGGGTTAGCCCCCCTCATCATTCCTTGGTCAATGATGGGATCATGTGAGAGGGATCCCAAATGCCTTGCTTCAGTGCCATCCAGAATTGTAGCCTTGCCTGCAGCATCCCAAAGATGGACCAACCAACTAATTATAGATTCATCAGGTCGCTGAGTGTAATCCTTCCTTAGGCCACGAATGTCCTTCAGGGAAAAGGACACAATAGTGACTTCTGATTTTGTGGGAGCTGGCTTTGAGGGTCCTTCCCCTGGATCATCATTGTCCACTGGTTGAGATCGGTTTTCTTTTTGTGCTTCTTTCCTGGGGTAGTGGCTGCCATTGGCTTAGGCTCACTGGTTTAGCTACAACCTGAGGAGCTGGGGTGTTGGCTGCAGCCTGGGTGACTGGGGTAGCTGCTGATTTATCTCCCTGCCCCCCTGCCTCTATCTGCTGCCCTACAGTATCTAGCAGCATGCAATAGGCATAGGCCAGGGCCCAGTTTATTGCAATGATCTTTTTTCTCCTTAGAGTCATCATGGCACTTCTTTCAGGTATTTCCCCACCTCAGCTGGGTTCTGTATTTGTTCACATGAAAAGTGCCAGGCTATAAGGTCAGAAAATTCCTTCAGGATTTGGCCCTGATCCTCCCATTCTCCACACCACTTGGGATTTTCCACGCCTGGCTCTACTCCTGGGTCAGGGGTCTCATCAGCTCATCTGGACATATCAGCCATCACTCTAGACACACTGCAGACCATATAGAGGAAGCCTACCAGATAAAACACAAGGAAGGTGGTCTCTTTAACATTCAGGGGAAACTGAACGTTCTCCAAAAGTGATGTAACAGATTCAAAGGAAAAGAAGGAAAGGAGAGACTGAATAGCCTCATTTCCTGCTCCTCCTCTAACAAACTGGGTGCAATTACTAATAAACCCCCAAAACATGCTACTGGAACTAGGATGCAGGATAGGATGAAGAAACCATAAATCATACTTATCTTGAACAAACTCCAGTACCTTTGTAAACTCTCTATAAATCATTATTACCAAGCCCAGCACAAAAGCTATTTTAATCTGTGCCTCTCTACTCTAAAAACTAAGTGTTAGGGACAATACTGGAGCTATCGCCAGATAAGAAAATAAGCCTAGGGAACAGAAAGGTATTAAAACCTCAAAAAAGCCTAGGGACCAGTATCGTAGCAGCGGGCTCCACTGGGGAATAATGAGCATTGACTCCACGATTGCAGAAGGCTGATCAATTGCTTTATTGTTACTACACTATACTATATTATTAAGAAAAACCCATTGCCCTTGCCAGACAGTCACGACACACACGTGGATCCAATTGGTCAATAAATCCAAAACACCATCACCAGTGTCCAATTAAGAAATCACCCTTTGGTAAACAAACCTCCATAACACATTCCACATGTGCACAACAACAGGTGCAGCAAGTGGAGATAAAAATTGTTTCTCATTCTTTCCTCTGAGCTTTCTCACAGCTTCCCAGGAAAATCCTGGGAGAGAGCTATGTCTCTCTCTGTTCAGAGGATATGTGATTACCACAGACCAGAGACACATGAAGGCCTCTACCCAGAGAGACATTATGAATTCAAGCAACATGGCTACTGACTGCTTTATCCCAATACAGAGTAAGTAAAACCAAAATGCAATGAGTACAAGTTTTTTCCACTTTCTCAAGCCACATGCTGGGTGCCAAAAAATGTACTTGTTTTGGTTTAGGGCAAATTTGGAAGAAAAGCTCAGAATGGGGTCCATCTAGAAAGCAAATTCAAGAGGCCCCTCCCCCAACTGGTTTGGCAAAAGATTTCCTTGGACAAAAGTGGAAAAACCTGTTTATTTAACAAGCAAAGTATTCACAAGCATGAAAAAAATGAATAATATTAAACAATGGAACCTCTTGTTGTTCTGAAGAGATGGCAAATTCAGAGACAGTCCTTTTCATGGGATGTAGCTCGGCTCACTCAGTCTCTTATCAGTCCCTCTGGTGCTGGAAAATACTGCATCCCAGGCCCTGGTGAGCCACAGGTGTGAGCTCCCAGTGTTTTTCTGGGTTTTCAGTCCAGAGCAGGCTTGAACAGTTCCAAGAAAAAGAAAAACCACAGTCTGGGGAAATTCTCTACCTCAGCTAGCTAAAAAGAAAACTAACTAAAAGCAAAGGAGAGCTCCCTCTCACATGTCTGTGCTGCAGACAACACAGTCTGTGTGAAGGAAAAATGCAGGGGAGCAAGTGCAGTTTCTGAAAACAAACTGCACTCTTCTCCTCTCCCCCGCTTCATTCTTGGAACCAGTCTTAAAGGTGCAGAACTTAATATCCAGCATAAACGGAACAGACAATTGGGGATACAAGCATCCAAAGTCACCCTAGAACAGTTCAGAAGAAGGAGGCTGGTAGGAGCAGGGCACAAAGCATGTGGAGATAATCCTAAAAGTTTGATGTTACAGGTGACCATGTTCTAGCACTATTTAATTTACTGGAAAAGCAGAGAGTATGTTGTAAAAATACAGATCACTATCTCCTTCAAATCTGTACTCTGAGCTTTGACATGGGAGGAAAGAAGGAACCCCATTACTGACATCTCTTACTACTGCTAATCACATTCTTGTTCAGATACCATGGTGTTGGCGGTGGAGACAGACGGGGAAGACTGATTTGGTGGTCAGAATCTGATTTATTGTGGCATACAAATGCTTATATACTATTTTAGCGTGCAAAATGCGTATTTTATTATTGGTTTTTCGCAAATATTAAAATGAATATTATATGTGTTATGTTAGAAAGTTATGCTATATTAATTTTCTTATGTAGCGTGTTAAATATAGTTTTAGGTTATAACAATGTTAAAATAGAAACTATGTAGGTGGGATATTTTTTTAAGAAAGGAATGAGGTACTTGCACCAGATAGCAGCTACAGGACACCTAAATATTTCAGAGAAAGAGAATTTATAGCTCCATTATCAGAAGAAACTAACTTCTTCCCGCCTCTCTCAGCCCTGAAGACGCCCTTAGGATTAAGAGGAAGAAGTTGATGCTGACCAGACAAAATCCTTTGTTTGAATGAAATTTATGCATCATGTATGAGGTGTATGAATATGCAACAGGCTATTGTTTTTAAGGGTTAATCCTCTATTAATGTGTGTCCTTTTTCAGGCTTATTTTGCCCAGAAAGAGGTACCTGGACTGTCCATAACTCTTTGTTTTTATTGTCCTAATCCTAATTGTCCAAATTTTTATTACTCTAATTATATTGCTATCTTTATAATAATTTTATTACTATTAAACTTTTAAAATTTAAAAAAAAGTGATTGGCATTTTTCACATTTAGGGAGGCTAGTAATGTTTCACTACAATGACTAGGTTAAAGATCACATAAACAAACATGCATTTTAAACACCTCTTGCTTGCAGAAGTCTGATGTAATTTCCTTTTTCTGGTAAACCTATCTGATTGAATCTTCTTGCAATCCTCAAAGTTCTGTTTGCTATTGCCAAGGCATCCCGTTATCAAATCTCTTATGTTAACCAGGTCCAAAGTCCATTGTCTGTCTTGTGTCCCCCAACATCCCAACACCATGGTTTTGTGGAGCATATTTGCTGTAAAAAGTAGGCATGCAAAGTAAATTTTTAAATCTCCTTGTTTTCTCTATCTTCCTGGGCTTTAATTTTCATGAGTCCAAGTAACACGGCTTTCTGCAGTACCAACTGGACTTCTGTATGATGTTGTCATGATCCAATTATTAAAGTTATTAGAAGTTCCTCTGCCCAAATTAAGGTACAAATAAGACCATGTGCCAATGCCAATAGTATGGATTTTATTTGATAGTAAATATAAGAGAGAGAGAAGAAAGAGATAGAAAATAGGTGGAGGGGGAACAGAAAGAGTAACAGAGACAGAATAAGGAAAATATCCCCACTCCATGAATCCCAACAATGTTCTCTTGATCCTCTCCAGCTGGTCTTCTTGGTGGTGAAGGTGCCCCATAAAAGCATAGACTCTGATGGGTTAATATACACTCAGGCCACGTGACAATGTCCAGGTATGTCCCCCGGGTTGGGGGGGGGGGGGGGGGGGGGGGCAGTCTCTTGCAGCAGACTTTTGATCTGTTGCATCACGTGCAATCCTGTGGTGCATGGCTTCTGGGGAACACTTTGGGGGGGGGGGTCTTTGATGGATTATGACACTGATACCTTGGGGTTTAGCTTTCTATTTTTTTCTTTTTTTTTCTTTTTGATTTTGGGCTGCTTTGGTGTGTGGGTCTGAGTTTCATATAAGGGGATAGTAAGCTCTTTTCACAGAGTAGGTAGACACAACAACGCCTTCTCTAGCCGGGGACCCAAGGACAGCCGGATCCAGATCTCAGGCCTAAGAGTATAAAGAACATGAACTGAAGAGAGAAAAAATAAGAAGGATGGGACTTCATGGGCTGGGGCTGTAATTGGACAATTAGTTACAATATGCTAATGGACCAAAACTTATAAAAATGTGAGATCTTGTGACCAAGCCCTCTTTTTGCTTCCATCTTGGAGCTATCCGGGCAGAAGCAAAGCTATGTCTCTGGTACTGCCCAGGTGTGGCCTTTGAAGGCCCTTCAATAAATATCCTTTTATTCCCCTTAACTCTGTCTAGCCTCTGTTCCAGCTGTTTAAGGCAGCAACACCCCCTCAGCTGCCTCCCACATGAAAGTCCCATGGATGTGGCCTGTAGGGTTGGGGGTTCCACAGCTGGGCCAGTTTGTGTAAGGGAGGATGGGTGTTCACTGCCTCTCATCAGAGGTTACGCCATGCACCTGAAACCTCTTCCCCCACCTCCCCTTATTACAGGGGGAGTAAACCTGGCTTCTTTGGGTTGTGGTCTCCCCTACTGCAAACCCAGCTAGGGAACAATCTCTGCTGGGTTTGGCTCTTTTGTGGGTGCATTCCTTTCCCTCAGCCTTGTTCATTTTTCCTTAGGCCTGAGACAATTGAACAATAGCATCCCCTTTATCTTATCTAGGCAGCTTAACTTACAGCCCAAAGTTCCAGTCAGGCGTCTTCAGGGAGGCTTCTTTGGTTGTAGCTTCTTTATAGAGTTTTTTTGACAATGAGCAAAACTCTTTCATAGCAATGTTTAAGGCATGAATCATTTCAGTCTGACAAATGTAAGAAAGTTAGACTTTTCAAAATAGTCTTGTTTATATTTCATGCTAAATTTTCAAAGGGAATTGTTTCCCTTACCTCTTTCTCAAGTGTCTTGGTTTGAAAAGACAGGTGTCTGCTAAGGAAGGCAGGAGCCTCCCTTGAAATGGAAAATGTAAACCCCCTCCCTCTGAATTATTATAATTTTGAAATTAAGGGTCTGTCAGGCAAAGATATGGGAGTAAGAATAACAGTTTTTTATAAGGAAAAAAAAAAGAAAATAAAAGAAAATATAAAAATAAAAATGGAGTAATACAAAACAACA
>JAGGNK010011360.1:1776-23871 GCA_017590115.1 Montifringilla adamsi
ATTTTTTGGGGTATTTTGGGCGTTTTAAGAGGATTTTTTGGGATCCTCAGGGAGGTTTGGGGTGTCCCGGGACAGTTTTTGGGGCATTTTGGGGATTTTTAAGGGGATTTTGGAGTTTTCTGCGGTTTTGGGGCGTTCTAAAGGGATTTATTTTGAATTTTTGGGGTGTCCTGGGACGGTTTTTTTTGGGTATTTTGGGATTATTTTAGGGGATTTGGCGGTATTTGGGGATTTTAGGGGGTTTTTGGGGTGTCCCGGGACGGTTTTTTGGGATTCAGGGATATTTTGGGGGGAATTTTAGGGTTTTCTGGGGGTTTCAAAGCAGTTTTTGGTGGATTTGGGGTTTTTTGGGGGGGATTTTGGGGTTTTCGGGGGTTCCCGGGGCGATTTTTGGGTTATTTTGGGGGACTTTGGAGTTTTTGGGGGAGATTATTGATTTTTCGGGGTTTCCCGTGGCAGTTTTTGGGGGGATTTTGGGGTTTTTTGGGTATATTGGGGTTTTTGGGGGAGGTTTCTGGGTGTTTCCGGGGCGGTTTTGGGGCGTTTTAGGGGATTTTGGGGGGTTTCGGGGGTTTCCGGGGCGGTTTTGGGGGGATTTTGGGTTTTTCTCGGGGGATTTTGGGTGTTTTTTGGTATTTCTGGGGTTCCCGCGGCGGCTTTTGGGAGTTTTTAGGGGATTTTGGGCAGTTTTTAGGGGATTTTGGGAGATTTTTTGGCAAGATTTAGGGGATTTTGGGGAGTTTTTAAGGGATTTTGAGAGATTTTGGGCAGTTTTTAAGGGATTTTGGGCAGTTTTTAGGAGATTTTGGGCAGTTTTTAGGGGATTTTGGGAGATTTGGGGCAGTTTTTAAGGGATTTTGGGGATTTTTTGGGAAGATTTTAGGGGATTTTGGGGAGTTTTTAAGGGATTTTGGGAGATTTTGGGCAGTTTTTAAGGGATTTGGGCAGTTTTTAGGAGATTTTGGGCAGTTTTTAGGGGATTTTGGGATATTTTGGGCAGTTTTTAGGGGATTTTGGGCAGTTTTTAAGGTATTTTGGGAGATTTTGGGGAGTTTTTAAGGGATTTTGGGCAGTTTTTAGGGGATTTTGGGAGATTTTGGGGAGTTTTGGGGGGATTTTGGGGGTCCCGCTCTCACCGAGGCTCCCGGCGAATCCCATCGCGCGTGGTGGGCGTGGCCTGGATGGGCGTGGCCACTTACAGACGCCCTTTGTGGGCGTGGCCTCCTTGAGAGGGCGTGGCCAGGGAGCTTTCTGGTGGCCCCAGCGAGCCCTGGGGTGGCCTTGGTGGCTCTTGGTGGCCCTGGGGTGGCCTTGGTGGCCCCTTGGTGACCTTTGGTGGCCCTGGTGGCTTTTGGTGACCCCTGGGGTGGCCCTTGGTGGCTTTGGTGGCCTTGGCTCCTCCTGGGGTGGCCCTTGGTGTCCCCACGGTGGCCTTGGCTCCTCCTGGGGTGGCCCCGATGTCCCCCCCCAGTGTCCTCATTTGCTCCCCAGTGTCCCCTTGGTGTCCCCTTGGTGTCCCCTTGGTGTCCCCAGTGTCCCCGATGTCCCCAATGGCCCCAAACGCCCGTTGCTGGTGGCACCTTGGGGGGTGCCCTCAGGTCCCCTCCGACCCTTTGGGGACACTCTGGGGACAGTGACAGCGCCCAGGGTCCTCTCAGTCCCTCAAGGAACCCTTTGGGGACACTTTGGGGACACTTTGGGGACAGTGTCGCCCTTCCCTTCCCCGGCCCCGACCTTCCCCTCACACGCCCAAGATGGCGGCGCTCCGCCGCCGTCGCGCTCTGATGACGCAACCCCCGCGCCGCTCCCCCTCCCTCCCGGAAGGTCCGGCCGCTCAACCCCCCGCCACTCTCAAGATGGCGGCCCGGACCATCCGCTGACGTCATCGCTCTGCGCCGCGCGCGGGGCGGGCGGGCGGAGGGCGGCGGCGGCGGCTCCGGCGGGGCGGGCACGGACGGGGCACGCGGACGGACGGACGGACAGCCGGGCAAGCGGGCAGCTGGACGGACGGACGGACGGACAGTGGGACGGACAGTGGGATGGATGGACGGACGGACAGTGGGACGGACAGTGGGACGGACGGACGGACACGCGGACACACGGACGGGGCACGCGGACGGACGGACGGACAGCCGGGCAAGCGGGCAGCTGGACGGACGGACGGACGGACAGTGGGACGGACAGTGGGATGGATGGACGGACGGACAGTGGGACGGACAGTGGGACGGACGGACGGACACGCGGACACACGGACGGGGCACGCGGACGGACGGACGGACAGCCGGGCAAGCGGGCAGCTGGACGGACGGACGGACGGATGGACAGTGGGACGGACGGACGGGCGGACAGAGGGACGGCTGGGCAGGGGGATGGACAGACAGGGGGACAGAGGGACAGGGGGACAGCGGGACAGCGGGACAGGGGGACAGAGGGACAGCGGGACAGCGGGACAGTGCCCAGGTGTGCAGGGGGGCTGTGACAGGATCCAGGTGTGCAGGGGGGGCTGTAGGGGCTCCAGGTGTATCCAGGTGTGCAGGGGGGGCTGTAGGGGCTCCAGGTGTATCCAGGTGTGCAGGGACGGGGCTGTAGGGGCTCCAGGTGTATCCAGGTGTGCAGGGGGGGCTGTAGGGGCTCCAGGTGTATCCAGGTGTGCAGGGACGGGGCTGTAGGGGCTCCAGGTGTATCCAGGTGTGCAGGGGGGGGCTCTGTGTCCAGGTGAAGCCCCGAGCTGGGGGCTGGGCAGGGCAGGGTCTGCACGGGGAACTTCCTGGAGCCCCTTGGAGCAGCTCTGGGATCATCCAGGACCCCTTGGATCACCTTTGGGATTGTCCTGGAGCAGCTTTGGGATCATCCAGGACCCCTTGGATCACATTTAGGGTCATCTGGAACCCCTTGGAGCAGCTTCAGGCTCATCCTGGATCAATTTTGGGAACATCCAGGACCTCTTGGAGTAGCTTTGGGATTGTCCTGGAGCAACTTTGGGATCATCCAGGACCTCTTGGATCATTTTTGGGATCATCCAGGACCCCTTGGATCACATTTAGGGTCATCTGGAACCCCTTGGAGCAGCTTTGGGCTCATCCTGGAGGAGCTCTGGGACCATCCAGGATCTCTGGAGCAGCTTCGGGCTCATCCTGGATCAATTTTGGGAACATCCAGGACCTCTTGGAGCAGCTTTGGGATCATCCTGGACCTCCTGGAGCAGCTTTGGGCTCATCCTGGATCAACTTTGGGATCATCCAGGACTTTTTGGGGCAGCTTTGGGATCATCCTGGAGGAGGTTTGGGATCATCCAGGACCCCTTGGGTCACATTTAGGGTCATCCTGGAACTCCTTGGAGCAGCTTTGGGATTGTCCTGGATCAGCTTTGGGATCATCCAGGATCTCTTGGATCATTTTTGGGATTGTCCTGGATCATCTTTGGGATCATCCTGGAGCAGCTTTGGGCTCATCCCGACCCCACACCCGAATTCCCCGAGGATCCCAAATCCTGGATCCCGAAAATCCCCTCGGTGCAGGAGTTTGGGATGGCTGGAGCAGCTCCCGAGGGGATTTATTTGGGGCAAAAAAAGCCAATTTCGGGCTGAACGAGCTGGTCAAGGACTCCCAGGATTATTTGGGGATCGCATTTGGGGCTTCCGTCTTCCCGTTCTGGAAAAGGAGGGAAAAATCAGGAGAAAAAAACTCCGGGAAAATTAAAAAAAAAAAAGGCAAAAAATTCCAAGAAACCTCCAGGAGCTTGGGAATGCGGCCGTGACCTGGAGGAGGATTTGGATTCGGTGTCACCCTCTGGGAAAAACTCACGGACACGTCCCGGAATGTGTGGGATGTCCTGGAGGAGGAGCAGCAGAAAATTCCAATTCCTGCCTTTTCCTCCCACTTCGGGAGGGAAAAAATAGGAAAAAAAAAATTCCACCAAGAATTTGGAGCCGTTCCCGTGGATTTATCCCGGAAAAAAATAAAAAGGGAATTTTGGGGCGGAGGGGGAAAAATTCCATAAATCCACGAGCCGAGGGGGAAAATTGGGGTTTTTTTTTTCTGGGAAAAATGAGGAAAACCACGCGGGTTTTGAATGTGGGAGCGTTCCAGACCGGGAATGCTTTGGTGGAAAGAGGGAAAAATGTGGAAAATCGCTGGAAAATCGGGAAAACCGGCAGCTTCGGCATCGTGGTGGATCCCACTCCCCGCTCGCGATTCCCGCAGGGAATAAAGGAATTAAATCCCCACGAATCCCAAATTTTCGGAGGCGCCCAGGGCCGGAATTCCCGGGAGCTTTGACGCCTTTTTTGCCCGTTTTTCGCCCGTTTTTCCCTCGGGAAGGGGCGGGAATTGTCCGTCCCCGCTTAAGCGCTTTTTGCATTTAAATCGCCCCAAATCCCGCTCCGCCTTTTTTTTTTTTTTGGGATGATGGGCGGGGGGCAGGGATCCCTCCCGGAAGAGTTCGGGAATCGCCGGGAATTCGGGAAAAGGCGTTGGGAGCTCGAGGTGAGAGCGCGCGGGATTTTTTTTTTTTTTTTTTTTTTTTTTTTTTTTTTTTTTTTTTTTTTTTTTTCCGTCCCCCCCGGCGGGGTTTTGGGGAGGATCGTTGGGGTTTTGGGAGCGCCGATGGATGCGGGAAGGGGAAATTTGGAAATGCTGGATTTGGGGCTGGGGGGGGGGGGGGGGGTGGAGCCCATCCCGAAATGTCCACGGGGATTTGGGATCCCAGAGGGAATCCTGAGGGATTTGGGATCCAGGGGGATTTGGGATTTCAGAGGGATTTGGGATTTCAAGGGATTTGGGATTCAGGGAGATTTGGGATCCAGGGAGATTTGGGATTCCAGAAGGATTTGGGATTTCAGAGGGATTTGGGATCCAGGGAGATTTGGGATCAAGGGGATTTGGGATCCAGAGAGATTTGGGATCCAGGGGATTTGGGATCAAGGGGATTTGGGATTTCAGAGGGATTTGGGATCCAGGGGATTTGGGATTTCAGAGGGATTTGGGATTCAGGGAGATTTGGGATCCAGGGGATTTGGGATTTCAGAGGGATTTGGGATTCCAGAGAGATTTGGGATTCAGGGAGATTTGGGATCCAGGGGATTAGGAATTTCAAAGGGATTTGGGATTCCAGAGGGATTTGGGATTCCAGGGAGATTTGGGATCCAGGGAGATTTGGGATCCAGGGGATTTGGAATTTCAGATGGATTTGGGATCCAGGGGATTTGGGTTCCCAGGAATTTGGGTTTCAGGGGATTTGGGTTTTAGGGAATTTGGGATCGCTCCCAAATGGGGTTGGATGTGTGGAATTTTGGGATCATTCCAGTGATTTTGTCACCCCAGTTCTTGGGATTCCCGCCCCAAAATTCCCAGGATTTTAAAGAAAACTTCGAATTCTAGGCTGTTTTCCCACCCAGGATCTCAGGATGGTCCCAGAAATGGGGGAAAAACGGGAATTTCAAGGTTTTGAGAGGATTTGAGGCAGATCCCGGAGGTGGCTCCAGCCTCGTCCCATTCCAGCAGAATCCACAAATTTGGGATTTTCTCCCTAAAATCCTCCGGGGTTTGGGATGTTGGGATCAGAGCACTGGGATCAGAGCGCCCTGAGGAGTTGGGATTTGGGATTTGGGATTTGGGATCAGTGCCTGAGGAGTTGGGATTTGGGATTTGGGATCAGTGCCTGAGGAGTTGGGATTTGGGATTTGGGATTTGGGATCAGTGCCCTGAGGAGCTGGGATTTGGGATTTGGGATTTGGGATCAGTGCCTGAGGAGTTGGGATTTGGGATTTGGGATTTGGGATCAGAGCCCTGAGGAGTTGGGATTTGGGATTTGGGATCAGTGCCTGAGGAGTTGGGATTTGGGATTTGGGATTTGGGATCAGTGCCTGAGGAGTTGGGATTTGGGATGCTGCTCGTGAAATATCCCAAAAATTGAAGCTGCTTGGAGCACCTGGAATTAAAAACCTGGATTTGGGATTTGCTCCAGATTTGGGATTTGGGATTTGTTCCAGGTTTGGGATTTATTCAAGCTTTGGTATTTAGGATTTGTTCTGGATTTGGGATTTGTTCCCAGTTTGGGATCTGCTCCAGGTTTGGGATTTGGTATTTGTCCCAGGTTTGGGATTTGTTCTGGATTTGGGATTTGCTCTAGATTTGGGGTTTGTTCCAGGTGTGAGATTTGCTCCAGATTTGGGATTTTCTCTGGATTTGGGATTTTGCTCCAGGTTTGGGATTTCCTTTGGTTTTGGCATTTGCTCCAGATTTGGGATTTGAGATTTTGCTCCAGATTTGGGATTTTGCCCAGGTTTGGGATTTGGGATTTTGCCCCAGAATTGAGATTTTCTCTGGATTTGGGATTTTGCTCCAGATTTTGGATTTGATCTGAGTTTAGGATTTGTCCCAGGTTTGGGATTTGTTCGGGATTTGGGATTTGTTCCATGTTTGGGATTTGCAGCGGGTTTGGGATTTGTTGCGGGTGTTGGATTTTTTCCAAGTTTGGGATTTAGGATTTGTTCTGGATTTGGGATTTGCTCCAGGTTTGGGGTTTGTTCCAGGTGTGAGATTTGCTCTGAGTTTGGGATTTGAGATTTGCTCCAGATTTGGCATTTTGCCCAGGTTTGGGATTTGCTCCGGATTTGGGATTTTCTCCATGTTTGGGATTTGGGATTTTGCTCCAGATTTGGGATTTTGCTCCAGGTTTGGGATTTGATCTGAGTTTAGGATTTGCTTCAGGTTTTGGGATTTGCTCCAGATTTGGGATTTGTTCCGTGTTTGGGATTTGGGATTTTGCCCCAGAATTGAGATTTTCTCCGGGTTTGGGATTTTCTCCGTGTTCGGGATTTGGGATTTTGCTCCAGATTTTGGATTTGATCTGAGTTTAGGATTTGCTCCAGGTTTGGGATTTGCTCTGGGTTTAGGATTTGGGATTTTACCCCAGAACTGGGATTTTCTCCAGATTTGGGATTTTTCTTCGGGTTTGGGATTTTCTCCGTGTTCGGGATTTGGGATTTTGCCCCAGAATTGAGATTTTCTCCGTGTTCGGGATTTGGGATTTTGCCCCAGAATTGAGATTTTCTCCGTGTTCGGGATTTGGGATTTTGCCCCAGAATTGAGATTTTCTCCGTGTTCGGGATTTGGGATTTTGCCCCAGAATTGAGATTTTCTCCGTGTTCGGGATTTGGGATTTTGCCCCAGAATTGAGATTTTCTCCGTGTTCGGGATTTGGGATTTTGCCCCAGAATTGAGATTTTCTCCGTGTTCGGGATTTGGGATTTTGCCCCAGAATTGAGATTTTCTCCGTGTTCGGGATTTGGGATTTTGCCCCAGAACTGGGATTTTCTCCAGATTTGGGATTTTTCTCCGGGTTTGGGATTTTCTCCGTGTTCGGGATTTGGGATTTTGCTCCAGATTTTGGATTTGATCTGAGTTTAGGATTTGCTCCAGGTTTGGGATTTGCTCTGGGTTTAGGATTTGGGATTTTACCCCAGAATTGGGATTTTCTCCAGATTTGGGATTTTCTCCGTGTTTGGGCTTTTCTCCGTGTTCGAGATTTGGGATTTTACCCCAGAACTGGGATTTTCTCCGGGTTTGGGCTTTTCTCCGTGTTCGGGATTTGGGATTTTACCCCAGAACTGGGATTTTCTCCTGGTTTGACGTTTCCTCCCGGAACAATCCCTCTCCAGCTGGAACAATTCCCTGTTCATTTGCATTCCGTACCTTGGCGGTATTTTTAGGCTCTTCCCTTGCCTCTCCTTCCTCGCGGGTAAATTTAGCTCCTTCTGCTCCCTCCTGTGCCTTTATCCTGGCGGAGCTGCGAATTCCCGGCTTTTAGCGCCTCGTTCCTCCGCCCTGCCCGGGACCCGCCCGCCTCGCCCGGCATCCCTTCAATTCCCGCTTCCCAGGTGGGAAAAGGGGGATTTGGGGTCTTTATTGCACCGGGATCATTTCAATTCCCGCTTCCCAGGTGGGAAAAGGGGGATTTGGGGTCTTTATTGCTCCGGGATCCCTTCAATTCCCGCTTCCCAGGTGGGAAAAGGGGGTTTGGGGTCTTTATTGCTCTGGGATCCTTTTAATTCTGACCTTTTGGGGCAGGGAAAGGTGATTTTGGGGTCTTTATTGCTCTGGGATCCTTTTAATTCTCAATTTTTGGGGCAGGGAAAGGTGATTTTGGGGTCTTTATTGCTCTGGAATTGTTTTAATTCTCACCTTTTGGGGTCTTTATTGCACTGGAATCCTTTTAATTCCCGGTTCCCAGGTGGGAAAAGGGGGGATGGGGTCTTTATTGCTCTGGAATTGTTTTAATTCTCACCTTTTGGGATCTTTATTGCACTGGAATCCTTTTAATTCCCGGTTCCCAGGTGGGAAAAGGTGATTTTGGGGTCTTTATTGCTCCGGAATTGTTTTAATTCTCACCTTTTGGGGCAGGGAAAGGTGATTTTGGGGTCTTTATTTCACTGGAATCCTTTTAATTCCCGTTTCTCAGGTGGGGAAAAGGGGATTTGGGGTCTTTATTGCTCTGGAATTGTTTTAATTCTGACCTTTTGGGGTCATTATTTCACCAGAATTGTTTTAATTCCTGCTTCTCAGCAGAGAAAAGGGGATTTGGGGTCTTTATTTCTCTGGAATCATTTTAATTCCCGCCTCTCAAGTGGGGAAAAGGTGATTTTGGGATCTTGGTTTCTCTGGAATTCTTTTAATTCTCACCTTTTGGGGCAGGGAAAGGTGATTTTGGGATCTTTATTGCTCTGGAATTGTTTTAATTCTCACCTTTTGGGGCAGGGAAAGGTGATTTTGGGGTCTTTATTTCACTGGAATCCTTTTAATTCCCGTTTCTCAGGTGGGGAAAAGGGGATTTGGGGTCTTTATTGCTCTGGAATTGTTTTAATTCTGACCTTTTGGGGTCATTATTTCACCAGAATTGTTTTAATTCCTGCTTCTCAGCAGAGAAAAGGGGATTTGGGGTCTTTATTTCTCTGGAATCATTTTAATTCCCGCCTCTCAAGTGGGGAAAAGGTGATTTTGGGATCTTGGTTTCTCTGGAATTCTTTTAATTCTCACCTTTTGGGGCAGGGAAAGGTGATTTTGGGATCTTTATTTTACCAGAATTGTTTTAATTTTTGCCTTTTGGGGTCTTTATTGCACCAGAATTGTTTTAATTCTCGCTTCCCAGGTGGGAAAAGGGGGTTTGGGGTCTTTATTGCTCTGGGATCCTTTTAATTCTGACCTTTTGGGGCAGGGAAAGGTGATTTTGGGATCTTTATTTTCCTTCAATAGTTTTAATTTTGACCGTTTGGGGTCTTTATTTCTCTGGAATGTTTTAATTCCCACTTTTGGGGCAGGGAAAGGTGATTTTGGGATTCTCCTTCATTTCACTTGGATAATTTCAATTCCCACTTTTTAGGGCAGGAAAAGGTGATTTTGGGGTGAATAATTTTGGGCCAATCCACCTGCTTTGAGCCTGGTTTCCCTTCCCAGGAGCCTCCAAAGTTTTTCCCAGGAGGAAAAATCCGATCCTGCCCAGCTCATCCCGCGGCAGAACCTCCCAAAATCCTCATTTTGGCCTTTTCCCATCTCGGGGATTGAGGTTTTTGGGATAAACGACAGATTTGGGGGAATTTTGGGAATTTCAGGTTATGGAGGGGAGCACAGGTGACATTTGGTGACTTTTGGTGTCCCCAAACCCTCCCTTTGCTCATTTTCTGCCCCTTTTCCCTCGTTATTGTGACAAGGTGACATTTGGTGACTGTTGGTGTCCCCAAACCCTCCCCTTTTGCTCATTTTCTGCCCCTTTTCCCTCGTTATTGTGACAAGGTGACATTTGGTGACTGTTGGTGTCCCCAAACCCTCTCTTTTGCTCATTTTCTGCCCCTTTTCCCCGCAGGTTTTGCCGGCAGCCCCCGCAGTGCCGGCGCCGCGTTCTGCTCCGCGCGGCGCCGCGTTCCCGGCGCGGCATGGAGGAGAGCGTCCCGCCCTTCCCGGAGCGCCTCGGAGACGGAGCCCGAGCCCTCCTGATGCCCCCCGAGCCCAGCCCCGAGCCCTTCCCCGCCCCGGAGCCCGGCTTCCTGCAGGATGCCAAAACCGAGAGCGCGGCGCCGCCCGGCACCGAGCTGGACGAGGACGACGCGTTCTACGGCGCCGAGGAGGAGCCGGCGGCCGCGAGCCGCGAGGGCAAGGCCCCCGAGCCGAGGGACGAGCCCGACTTCTTCTCCTCGCTGGCCCGGCACGAGCCCGACGTGGCCCTGGAAGCGCACGACGAGGCTGGTGAGCGCCGGGGCGGCGCCGCGCGCAGTCGGGTCAGGTCGGGTCGGGTCGGTTCGGTGGGGTCTGCCGGTCTGAGCTGTGGTGGCACCGGGGTGGTTTGTGCTGGGGTTGGTTCTCTTGGGGGTGGTGTTGTCTGTCTTGGTGTTGGGTCTCTTGGTGATGATGATGGTTGTCTCTTGGTGATGATGGATGTCTCTTGGTGATGATGATGGCTGTTTCTTGATGATGGTGTTGGTTGTCTCTTGGTGATGATGATGGTTCTCTCTTGATGATGATGATGATGGATGTCTCTTGGTGATGGTGATGGATCTCTTGATGATGGTGTTGGTTGTCTTGGTGTTGGCTTTCTCTTGATGTTGGTTGTCTCTTGATGGTGTTGGTGGTGTTGGTGTTGGCAGTGTTGGTGTTGGCTCTCCTGGTGATGATGTTGGTTGTGTTGGTGATGTTGTTGGCTTTCTCTTGGTATTGGTTCTCTTGGTGATGGCGTTGGTTCTTTGGGTGATGGCGTTGGCTGTCTTGATGTTGGTTTCTTGGTGATGATGATGATTCTCCTGGTGATGATGATGGTTTTCTCTTGGTGTTGGTTGTGTTGGTGGTGATGTTGGTTGTCTTGGAGATGGTGTTGGCTCTCTCTTGGTCATGGTGTTGGCTCTGTTGGTGATGGTGTTGGTTGTCTCTTGGTATTGGTTCTCTTGGTGATGGCTTTGGTTCTCCGGGTGATGGTGTTGGCTGTCTTGGTGTTGGTTGTCTTGGTGATGGTGTTGGTTGTGTTGGTGATGATGTTGGTGATGATGTTGGTTTTCTCTTGGTGTTGGTTCTTTTGGTGATTGTGTTGGTTGTGTTGGTGGTGACGTTGGTTGTGGTGTTGGTTGTCTCTTGGTATTGGTTCTCTTGGTGATGGCTTTGGTTCTCCGGGTGATGGTGTTGGCTGTCTTGGTGTTGGTTGTCTTGGTGATGATGTTGGTTTTCTCTTGGTGTTGGTTCTTTTGGTGATTGTGTTGGTTGTGTTGGTGGTGACGTTGGTTGTCTTGGAGATGGTGTTGGCTCTTTCTCAGTGTTGGTTCTCCTCATGTTGACTCTCTTGGAGATGGTGTTGGCTCTCCTGGTGATGGTTCTCTTGTTGATGGTGTTGGTCCTCCATTTGATGGTTTTGGTTCTCCGGGTGTTGGTTCTCTTGGTGATGTTGTTGTTTCTCCTGGTGTTGGCTCTCCTGGTGATGGTGTTGGTTCTCCTGGTGATGGTTTTGGTTCTCCTGGTGTTGGCTCTCCTGGTGATGGTGTTGGCTCTCCTGGTGATGGTTTTGGTTCTCCTGGTGTTGGCTCTCTTGGTGGTGGTGTCGGTGGTTCTCTCTTGCTGGTGACATTGGCGCTCTTGGTTTTGGCTCTCCTGGTGTTGGTGTTGACTCTTGGTCAACATTGACTCTTGGCGGCTTTCTTGGTTCTCTTGGTGACGTCCTTGGTTCTTGTGGTGACATTCTTGGCTCTCTTGGTGACATTTGTTCTCTCGGTGACGTTCTTGGGGGACTTCTGGGGCTGTCTGGGGTGGTTTTGGGGGAGTTTTGGAGGAGTTTTGGGCATGTCTAGGGGAGTTTTGGGGGTTTTGGGGCTGTCTGGGCTGGTTTTGGGGGAGTTCTGCGGGTTTTGGGGGTTGCCTCCTGTCCTCTCCAGGATTTTTTCCCGGGATTTCCCTCTGGGATTTCCTTTGCCCCATCCTCCCCCTCTCCCCGTTTTGGGGCCGATCCTGAGGAAATGAGGAGGGGGTGGCGCTGCCCTGTGGGGTCCCCGGGGTCCCCTCGGTGTGTCCCTGTCCCTGTCACCCTTATCGGGTCACCCCGGGTGCCCTCACCCCCCGATCTCCCCCTCACCCCCTTTATCTCCCCTTATCTCCCCCGTCCCCGACTCCTGTGGGTTCTGTGGTCAGCGAACGTTGGGGCCGTGCTTGGGGCCGTGGGGGGGTTGGGGCTGTGGTTTGGGGTGTTTGGAGCTGGGTTTGGGGTGCTGGAGCTGGGTTTGGGGTGTTTGGAGCTGGGTTTGGGGTGCTGGAGCTGGGTTTGGGGTGTTTGGAGCTGGGTTTGGGGTGCTGGAGCTGGGTTTGGGGTGTTTGGAGCTGGGTTTGGGGTGCTGGAGCTGGGTTTGGGGTGTTTGGAGCTGGGTTTGGGGTGCTGGAGCTGGGTTTGGGGTGTTTGGAGCTGGGTTTGGGGTGCTGGAGCTGGGTTTGGGGTGTTTGGAGCTGGGTTTGGGGTGCTGGAGCTGGGTTTGGGGTGTTTGGAGCTGGGTTTGGGGTGCTGGAGCTGGGTTTGGGGTGTTTGGAGCTGGGTTTGGGGTGCTGGAGCTGGGTTTGGGGTGTTTGGAGCTGGGTTTGGGGTGCTGGAGCTGGGTTTGGGGTGTTTGGAGCTGGGTTTGGGGTGCTGGAGCTGGGTTTGGGGTGTTTGGAGCTGGGTTTGGGGTGCTGGAGCTGGGTTTGGGGTGTTTGGAGCTGGGTTTGGGGTGCTGGAGCTGGGTTTGGGGTGTTTGGAGCTGGGTTTGGGGTGCTGGAGCTGGGTTTGGGGTGTTTGGAGCTGGGTTTGGGGTGCTGGAGCTGGGTTTGGGGTGTTTGGAGCTGGGTTTGGGGTGCTGGAGCTGGGTTTGGGGTGTTTGGAGCTGGGTTTGGGGTGCTGGAGCTGGGTTTGGGGTGTTTGGAGCTGGGTTTGGGGTGCTGGAGCTGGGTTTGGGGTGTTTGGAGCTGGGTTTGGGGTGCTGGAGCTGGGTTTGGGGTGTTTGGAGCTGGGTTTGGGGTGCTGGAGCTGGGTTTGGGGTGTTTGGAGCTGGGTTTGGGGTGCTGGAGCTGGGTTTGGGGTGTTTGGAGCTGGGTTTGGGGTGCTGGAGCTGGGTTTGGGGTGTTTGGAGCTGGGTTTGGGGTGCTGGAGCTGGGTTTGGGGTGTTTGGAGCTGGGTTTGGGGTGCTGGAGCTGGGTTTGGGGTGTTTGGAGCTGGGTTTGGGGTGCTGGAGCTGGGTTTGGGGTGTTTGGAGCTGGGTTTGGGGTGCTGGAGCTGGGTTTGGGGTGTTTGGAGCTGGGTTTGGGGTGCTGGAGCTGGGTTTGGGGTGTTTGGAGCTGGGTTTGGGGTGCTGGAGCTGGGTTTGGGGTGTTTGGAGCTGGGTTTGGGGTGATTTGAGCTGGGTTTGGGGTCATGAGGGGGGATTTGAGCTGGGTTTGGGATGGCCGGAGCCGTGTTTGGGGTCCTGGGGTGGCCAGAGTTGTGTTTGGGGTCAGGGCGTGTTTGGAGCTGTGTTTGGGGTCTCTGGGTGGTTTGAGCCGTATTTGGGGTCCTGGGGGTTGCCAGAACTGGATTTGGGGTCAGGAGTGGTCAGGGGGTGGCTGGAGCTCTTTTTGGGGTGATGGGGGATGGCTGGAGCCGTGTTTGGGGTGGCCAGAGCCCTGTTTGGGGTCAGGGGGTGTTTGGAGCCGTATTTGGGGTCGGGGTTTCTCCAGTGCCAGACTTTGGTCGGATTTTGGGATGAGCAGAGCGCCCCAGGTGCCTCCAAGGCCCTGATTTAATTTGGAACCATCCCAGTGAGCTTTGGGGTATTTTTGGGGTTTATTTGGGGTGAAATGGTGTTGTTCTTGTGGGGTGGCTCCTCCCACGGGGTTCTCCATTCCTGGAACTCAAACTTTGGCAGGATTTTGGGATTTTGGGACCAGCAGAGCCTTCCAGGTGCCTCCAAACCCTTCTGGATCCCATCCCGAGGGATCTTTGCCAACTCTTGGAGTTTTTTATGGTGCTTTGAACCTGATCCAGGAAAAACCACAAGAGCAACACCCAAAAACCCCAAACACATCCCAAATTGGGATGGGAACAGCCCCAAACTGGGACGGGAACAGCCCCAAACTGGGATGGGAACAGCCCCAAACTGGGACGGGAACAGCCCCAAAGTGGGATGGGAACAGCCCCAAACTGGGATGGGAACAGCCCCAAACTGGGACGGAAACAGCCCCAAACTGGGATGACAACAGCCCCAAACTGGGATGAGAAGAGCCCCAAACTGGGACGGGAACAGCCCCAAAGTGGGATGGGAACAGCCCCAAACTGGGACGGGAACAGGCCCAACCTGCTCCCACTCCTGCCACAGAGCTCTTGGAGCCCAAGACCTTTGGAGTCGGGAACTCTTCCCAAATCTTTTTGGGGTCAGGAGCTCTTCCCAAATCTTTTTGGGGTCGGTGGCTTTTCCCAAATCTTTTTGGGGTTGGTGGTTTTTCCCAAAGACTTCTGGTGTTGGGAGCTCCTCCCAAAGTTTTTTGGGGACTTTGGAACTTTTCCCAAAGATTTTTGGGGTCTGTAACTCTTCCCAAAGACTTTTGGGGCCAGGAGTTTTTCCCAGAGACTTTTGGGATAGGCAGCTCTTCCCAAATCTTTTTGGGGTCGGGAGCTTTTCCCAGAGATTTTTGGGTTTAGAAACTCTTCCCAAAAACTTTTGGGGTCGGGAGCACTTCTCAAACACTTCTGGGGTCGGGATGAGAACAGCCCCAAACTGGGATGGGAACAGCCCCAAACTGGGACAGGAAATTCCCAACCTGCTCCCACTCCTGCCACAGAGCTCTTGGAGCCCAAGACCTTTGGAGTCGGGAACTCTTCCCAAATATTTTTGAGGTTGGGAGCTTTTCCCAGAGATTTTTGGGTTTAGAAACTCTTCCCAAAGACTTTTGGGGTCGGGAGCACTTCTCAAACACTTCTGGGATCAGGAACTTTTCCCAAATCTCTTTGGGGTCAGGAACTCTTCCCAAATTTATTTGGGGTCAGTAAATCTTCCCAAAGACTTTTGGGTGAAGAGTTTTTCCCAGAGACTTTTGGGATAGGCAGCTCTTCCCAAATCTTTTTGGGGTCAGGAGCTTTTCCCGGAGGTTTTTAGGGTTAGAAACTCTTCCCAAGGACTTTTAGGGTCGGGAGCTCTTCTCAAACATTTCTGGGGTCGGGAACTCTTCCCAAATCTATTTGGGGTCAGGAACTCTTCCCAAGGTTTTCTGGGGTCAGGAGATTTTCCCAAAGATTTTTGGGGTCAGGAACTCTTCCCAAAGACTTTTGGGACCACGGGGAGCCCCAAAATCCACTTTGGGGTCAGCAGGATGCCTTGACCCCATGGCCACCACCCTGCTCCTCAAGGTGCCCCCACGCTTTCGGGGTCAGCGGCGTCCGGAGCCGTTTTCGGCTCAGTTTTCCCAAAATTTTGGCGGCAGGCTCGGAGCAGCTGCCGTGCCCGGCTTGTGGGGCTATAAATAACATCCCAAATCCCAAATCCCAAACCCCAAATCCCCTCCTCAGCCCGACCCGACCCTCCCCGGTGCCGGAACGGGGCCATGGTTTAAAAATAAACCCGGGAGGGAAACGCCGCCAGAGGTTTGGGATTTCCCGAAGTAGGACAAGGACCGGGTTTAACTCCCCAGTGGGCCCTAAAATCCCCATTTTTGGGCTGTAAAATCCCCATTTTTGGGCCATAAAATCTTGAATTTTGGGCCGTAAAATTCCAAATTTTGGGGTGTAGAATCCCTGGTTTTGAGGTGTAAAGTCCCAATTTTTGGGCCTTAAAATCCTGATTTTTGGGCTGTAAAATCCTGGTTTTTGGACAAGTTTGGGATTGTACCCTGGAGTTTGGGATCGTGTGCTGGAGTTTGGGATCGTGTCCTGGAGTTTGGGGTCATGTCCTGGCGTTTGGAATTGCATCCTGGAGTTTGGGATCGTGTGCTGGATCCCAGGATGACATCCTGCAGTTTGGGATTGTGTCCCGGCGTTTCCTGGATCCTAGAATCACCTCCTGGAGTTTGGGATTGTGTCCTGGAGTTTGGGATTTTGTCCTGGAGTTTCCTGGATCCTAGAATCACCTCCTGGAGTTTGGGATTGTGTCCTTCAGTTTAGGATTGTGTCCTGGAGTTTCCTGGATCCCAGGGTCACGTCCTGGAGTTTGGGATCACCTCCTGGACCCCAGGATCCCATCTTGGAGTTTGGGGTCATGTCCTGGGGTTTGGGATCACGTCCTGGATCTCACTATCCCATCCTGGAGTTTGGGATTGTGTCCTGGAGTTTCCTGGATCCCGGGGTCACCTCCTGGAGTTTGGGATCATGTCCTGGGGTTTGGAATCACGTCCTGGATCCCAGGATCCCATCTTGGAGTTTGGGATAATGTCCTGGAGTTTGGGATCGTGTCCTGGATCCCACTATCCCATCCTGCAGTTTGGGATCTTGTCCTGGAGTTTGGGATCATGTCCTGGAGTTTGGGATCGTGTCCTGGAGTTTGGGATTGTGTCCTGGACTCCAGGGTCCCATCTTGGAGTTTGGGATCATGTCCTGGAGTTTGGGATCACGCCCTGGATCCCAGGATCCCATCCTGCAGTTTGGGATCGTGTCCTGCAGTTTGGGATCGTGTCCTGGAGTTTGGGATCGCGTCCTGGCGTTTCCCAGCCCCCAGGATCCCATGCTGCAGTTTGGGGTCATGTCCTGGAGTTTGGGATCACGCCCTGGATCCCAGGATCCCATTCTGCAGTTTGAGATCATGTCCTGGAGTTTGGGATTGTGTTCTGGAGTTTGGGATCTTGTCCTGGATCCCACAATCCCATCTTGCAGTTTGGGATCTTGTCCTGGAGTTTGGGATCGTGTCCTGGAGTTTGGGGTTGTGTTCTGGACCCCAGGATCCCATCTTGGAGTTTGGGATCGCGTCCTGGAGTTTGGGATCACGTCCTGGACACCAGGATCCCATCCTGCAATTTGGGATCATGTCCTGGAGTTTGGGATCATGTCCTGGAGTTTGGGATCGTGTCCTGGAGTTCGGGATCATGTCCTGGAGTTCGGGATCGTGTCCTGGATCCCACAATCCCATCCTGCAGTTTGGGATCATGTCCTGGAGTTTGGGATTGTGTCCTGGAGTTTCCTGGATCCCGGGGTCACCTCCTGGAGTTTGGGATCATGTCCTGGGTACCCTGGAGTTTGGGATCGTGTGCTGGAGTTTGGGATCGTGTCCTGGAGTTTGGGATCATGTCCTGGCGTTTGGAATTGCATCCTGGAGTTTGGGATCGTGTGCTGGATCCCAGGATGACATCCTGCAGTTTGGGATTGTGTCCCGGCGTTTCCTGGATCCTAGAATCACCTCCTGGAGTTTGGGATTGTGTCCTGGAGTTTGGGATTGTGTCCTGGAGTTTGGGATTTTGTCCTGGAGTTTCCTGGATCCTAGAATCACCTCCTGGAGTTTGGGATTGTGTCCTTCAGTTTAGGATTGTGTCCTGGAGTTTCCTGGATCCCAGGGTCACGTCCTGGAGTTTGGGATCACCTCCTGGACCCCAGGATCCCATCTTGGAGTTTGGGGTCATGTCCTGGGGTTTGGGATCACGTCCTGGATCTCACTATCCCATCCTGGAGTTTGGGATCGTGTCCTGGATCCCAGGATGACGTCCTGGAGTTTGGGATCGCGTCCTGGAGTTTGGGATCGCGTCCTGGATCCCAGGATGACATCCTGGAGTTTGAGATCATGTCCTGGAGTTTGGGATTGTGTTCTGGAGTTTGGGATCTTGTCCTGGATCCCACAATCCCATCTTGCAGTTTGGGATCTTGTCCTGGAGTTTGGGATCGTGTCCTGGAGTTTGGGGTTGTGTTCTGGACCCCAGGATCCCATCTTGGAGTTTGGGATCATGTCCTGGAGTTTGGGATCGTGTCCTGGAGTTTGGGATCGCGTCCTGGCGTTTCCCAGCCCCCAGGATCCCATGCTGCAGTTTGGGGTCATGTCCTGGAGTTTGGGATCACGCCCTGGATCCCAGGATCCCATTCTGCAGTTTGAGATCATGTCCTGGAGTTTGGGATTGTGTTCTGGAGTTTGGGATCGTGTCCTGGAGTTCGGGATCGTGTCCTGGATCCCACAATCCCATCCTGCAGTTTGGGATCATGTCCTGGAGTTTGGGATTGTGTTCTGGAGTTTGGGATCTTGTCCTGGATCCCACAATCCCATCTTGCAGTTTGGGATCTTGTCCTGGAGTTTGGGATCGTGTCCTGGAGTTTGGGGTTGTGTCCTGGACCCCAGGATCCCATCTTGGAGTTTGGGATCATGTCCTGGAGTTTGGGATTGTGTCCTGGAGTTTGGGATCGTGTCCTGGAGTTTGGGATCATGTCCTGGAGTTTGGGATCGTGTCCTGGAGTTTGGGATCGTGTCCTGGCGTTTCCCGGCCCCCAGGATCCCATCCTGCAGTTTAGGATCGCCTCCTGGAGTTTGGGATCATGTCCTGGAGTTTGGGATCGTGTCCTGGAGTTTGGGATCGTGTCCTGGAGTTTGGGATCGTGTCCTGGAGTTTGGGATCGCGTCCTGGAGTTCGGGATCGTGTCCTGGCGTTTCCCGGCCCCCAGGATCCCATCCTGGCCCCCAGGATCACCCCTCAGTCCTGACCCTGTCCCTCATCCCCCCGTTTCTCCCTTTTTCCCGTGGGAAAAGCTTTCCCTGGCGTTCCCCGGCGTCCCCGGGGCTCCCCGGTCCCAGCCGGGGCTCCCCGACCCTCGGAAAGCTCCGGCAGCACCGCGAGCGCCGGCTGCCGGGGCCGCTGCCAAGGCAAACATTCCCTGGGAATCCTCCCCCTCACTTTTGGGACAGAATTCCTCAGTTTTGGGGATTTCCCGCCTCGTTGGCACTGCTGGAATTTTTCCAGGAGCTTTTCCAGGAGCTGTTCCAACTTTTCTGTCTCCGCTGCCTTTTCCCCGGGAGCTGCAGGTGCCAAACCACGGCCGGCTTTGATTTTTTCTCTGATTTTTCAGCTTTCCAGGGATTTTTGACGTTTGTTTTTTCCCTTCCCTGTCGCTGACTCACGGCTCCCACGTGATCCCTGAGCTCCCGAAATTCCCATCCCTCCCCATTCCCGGGATTCCCCTGGAATTTTCAGGCCCCCATCCCCCTCCTCTTCCCTCCCCCCCCATCCAGAACTTCTCCAAACTTTTTCCTGGAACTTTTCTGGGATCTGGAATGGGGCTGGGACATCATTCCCCCCCTCTGGAATCTCCCAGATCCACGGATCTCCCTCTTCCCTCTGGATTTCTCCCTCCTGGGACGTTTCTCCTCCTCCACCTGGGTCGGGTCGGTCCCGAGGTGCCTCCAAATCCCTTTGGGGACATCCCAAATTTTCCCGGGAACGTTTTCCAGCCCCGCTGGGCGCGGCCGCTCCTCCGGCAGCCGGCCCGGCCTCTCCTGGAGCCGGCCCCAGGTTGGGCCTCTTTTCTTGGAAAAGCAGCGGAGCAGCTGTTCCCGGGGAGAGGAACCGGAGAACTTCGGGAGGGACAAATCCATCGGAGTTTTGGGGTCGTTTTTGGGGAATTTGGGGCAGCTGGAAAGTCCTGGAAGGGCCGTGTTGTCCTGGGAGTGTGGAGGGAGCTGTGGCCTGGATCCCATCCGGGTTGGATTTGGCCCCAGAGGGATTTTTCCAGCCCCTGGTGAGCGGTGGGATGAGGAACCTCCTCCCTTTTTCCATGGATTTCCTCCTGTTCCATGATGTCACCAGATCTCCCATGGATCTGTTCCAACGGGGACATTCCAGAGCTCGTTTGGGATCTATTCTGTGGTGGCACCAGACCTCCCATGGATCCTTTCCAATGGGGACATTCCAGAGCTCATTTGGGATCATTCCGTGATGCCACCACCAGATCTTCCATGGATCCTGCTCAATGGGGACGTTTTGGGGTTTATTTGGGATCATGCCATGATGTCACCAGATCTCCCATGGATCTGCTCCGATGGGGACATTCCAGAGCTTGTTTGGGATCTATTCCGTGATGTCACCACCAAATCTTCTGTGGATCTTCTCCAACGGGGACATTCCAGAGCTCATTTGGGATCAATCCATGATGTCATTGGCTCTCCCATGGATCTTCTCCAACAGGGACATTCCAGGGCTCATTTGGGATCAATCCACGATGTCATTGGCTCTCCCATGGGTCCTCTCCGACGGGGACATTCCAGGGCTCATTTGGGATCTATTCCGTGATGTCACCACCTCTCCCATGGCTTCGTGTCTCCCATGGGGACAATCCCGTGGGTCTGGGTCCATCCCAGCTTTCCGTGGGAATTTTTTAGGGTGGTGGGTTGGGTTGGGTTTTGTTGGATTGGTTTGAGTTGAGTTTGGTTGTATTGAGTTGGGTTTGGTTGGGTTGAGTTGGGTTTGAATTGAGTTGGCTTGGGATGAATTTTGTTGAGTTGGATTTGGTTTGGTTGAGTTGGGTTGGGTTGACTTGGGTTTGGTTGCGTTGAGTTGGGTTTGAATTTTGTTGAGTTGGGTTTGGTTTGGTTGAGTTGGGTTGGGTTTGATTGAGTTGGGTTTGGTTGGGTTGGGTTGGGTTAGGTTGGGTTAAACCATTTTGGGAATGTTGGGGTTAAACTCCGGGATTTTGGGAATGTTGGGGCTGTTCCCCATTTTTTGTGGCTCCATCCCAGCCACCTCTCCCCAGAGTTGGGATAACGGGATCCTGGAACAGGGATTTTCGGAATGGTGAATGGGGATTTTGGGAATGTGGAGCAGGGATTTTTGGGAATGTGGAGCAGGGATTTTGGGAATGTGGAGCAGGGATAATGGGAATGTGGAGCAGGGATTTTTGGGAATGTGGCTCCATGCCATCCAGCTCTCCCTAGAGTTGGGATAACAGGATCCTAGACCAGGGATTTTGGGAATGTGGAGCAGGGATAATGGGAATGTGGAGCAGGGATTTTTGGGAATGTGGCTCCATCCCATCCAGCTCTCCCTAGAGTTGGGATAACAGGATCCTAGACCAGGGATTTTGGGAATGTGGAGCAGGGATTTTTGGGAATGTGGCTCCATCCCATCCAGCTCTCCCTAGAGTTGGGATAACAGGATCCTAGACCAGGGATTTTGGGAATGTGGAGCAGGGATTTTTGGGAATGTGGCTCCATCCCATCCAGCTCTCCCTAGAGTTGGGATAACAGGATCCTAGACCAGGGATTTTGGGAATGTGGAGCAGGGATTTTTGGGAATGTGGCTCCCCAGTCTTGGCCGTGCTGACCCGGTCCTGGCCGTGCTGACCCCGCTGTTCTCCGTGTTTTCCAGATGAGCCCGACCCCGCCCTCTCCGGAGCCGTCCCGGCCGCGGCTCACCGGACACAGCTCGGGTGAGTTCCGAGGGGAAGAGCAGCCGGGAGCGGCCAGGGGCTCCCAGGCTGTCCCAGTTCACCCTGGAGTGACCCCAGTTCACCCTGGATCCATCCCAGTTCCGCCCAGGCCATCCCAGTTCACCCTGGAGCCATCCCAGTCCCACCTGGAGTCATCCCAGTCCCCCTCAGGCCATCCCAGTTCACCCTGGATCCATCCCAGTTCCCCTGGAGTCATCCCAGTTCCCCCTGGGGATATCCTGGTTGTGTTTTCCCAAAATCCCATTTTTCACCCCAGAATTCCCTTCCAGCCCCACAAATGAGGAGTACCTGGAATTCCCAAGGGTATTCCCGAGGGTCTTCCAGCCATGGCAGAGTGGGATTTGTTCCCCTCCCACATTTTTGGGAACCCCCCACAAATCCTTGAACCCAGCAAACCTCGGTGCTCCCCAAAACCTCGTTTTTCACCCCAGAATTCTCTTCCAACCCCACAAATGAGGAGCACCTGGAGCTCCCGAGGTTCTTCCAGCCATGGCAGGGTGGGAAGGGCTGGTTTTGTGTCCAGCCCAAACTTTTGGGAACCCCCCACAAATCCTTGAACCCAGCAAAACCTCGGTGCTCCCCAAAACGCCGTTTTTCACCCCAGAATTCCCTTGCAGGCCGGTGCCCGAGGAGCAGCCGGCGTTCCCGCGGGCGCTGTTCCGGCCGCTGCCCGCGGCCGTGCCCTGGGGCGCGCGGCCGGCCGACGGCGCGGACCAAAGCACTTT
>JAGGNK010011382.1:11207-23951 GCA_017590115.1 Montifringilla adamsi
TCCCAGTTCCAGTTCCGGTTCTGGTCCCACTTCCAGTTCCAGAGGGCTCCGGTTCCGGGCATTTCCCAGTTCCGGTTCTGGTCCTGGTCCCAGTTCCAGTTCCAGTTCTGGTCCCAGTTCCAGTTCCAGTTCTGGTCCCAGTTCCAGATCCGGTCCCGGTTCCAGTTCCAGAGGGCTCCAGTCCTGGTTTTGGCTGTTCCCCAGCCCCAGTTCTGGTCCCGGTCCCAGTCCCGGTTCCAGTTCCACAGGGCTCCGGTTCCAGTCAGTTTCCCGGCTCCAGGCCTGGTTTTGGCTGTTCCCCAGTCCCGGTTCTGGTTCTGGTCCCGGTTCCAGAGTTTCCCTGTCCTGGTCCCAGTTCCGGTCCCAGTTCCGGTTCCAGTTCTGGTCCCACAAGTTTCCCGGTCCCAGTTCCAGTTCCAGTCCTGGTTCTGGTCCCAGTCCCAGTTCCGGTTCCGCTTCTGGAAGTTTCCCTCTCCCAGTTCCAGTTCCATTCCTGGTTCTGGTTCCGGTTCTGGAAGTTTCTCTGTCCCTGTCCCAGTCCCAGTCCTGGTTCCAGAGTTTCCCAGTCCCAGTCCCGGTTCCGATTCCAGTTCCAGTTCCAGTCCTGGTTCCAGAGTTTCCCAGTCCCAGTCCCAGTTCCGGTTGTTTCCCAGTCTCAGTTCCGGTTCCGGTTCCAGTTCCGGTTCCAGTCCCAGTTCTGGAAGTTTCCCTGTCCCGGTTCCGGTTCCGGTTCCGGTTCCGGTCCCTCCTAGCCCAGGTGCAGCCGCTGGTGCCGGATGAGGGCGGAGCTTCCCCCGAAGCCCTTCCCACAATCCCCGCAGGTGTAGGGCGTGGCACAGCCCAGGGGCGTGGCACACACGTCGGGCGTGGCACAGCCCAGGGGCGTGTCCGCAGCGTGCCCGTGCAGGTGCGCCAGGAGGGCGTGGCCCTCTGCAAACCCCGCCCTGCAGCGCGGGCAGGTGTGCCCAGCGCAGGTGTGCCCAGGACAGGTGTGCCCAGCGCAGGTGTGCCCAGCACAGGTGTGCCCAGCGCAGGTGTGCCCAGGTGCACAGGCGTGCCCAGGTGCGCAGGTGAGCCCGGGCGCGCCCTTCTTCCTCCTCCTCTTCCTCCCCTCCTCCTCCGGCTGCCCGTGGGCGCGGCGGTGCTTGAGGAAGGCGGAGCTGTAGCTGAAGCCCCGCCCACACTCGCCGCAGGTGTAGGGCCGCTCGCCCAGGTGCGCGCGCAGGTGCGCGCTCAGGTTGGCGCCGCGGCCGAAGCTCCGCCCGCACTGGCCACACCCGAAGCGCCGCGGGCTCACCTGGCGCAGGGGGCGGGCCCGCTGGGGGGCGTGGCCCAGGGGCAGGTGCGTGCGCAGGTGCGCGTTGCGGTTGGAGCTGCGCGTGAAGCCCTTGCCGCACGCCAGGCAGGTGAAGGGCTTGGGGGGCGGGGCCGGCTGGTTTCCCAGTCCCAGTCCCAGTTCCGGTTGTTTCCCAGTCTCAGTTCCGGTTCCGGTTCCGGTTCCGGTTCCAGTCCCAGTTCTGGAAGTTTCCCTGTCCCGGTTCCGGTTCCGGTTCCGGTTCCGGTCCCTCCTAGCCCAGGTGCAGCCGCTGGTGCCGGATGAGGGCGGAGCTTCCCCCGAAGCCCTTCCCACAATCCCCGCAGGTGTAGGGCGTGGCACAGCCCAGGGGCGTGGCACACACGTCGGGCGTGGCACAGCCCAGGGGCGTGTCCGCAGCGTGCCCGTGCAGGTGCGCCAGGAGGGCGTGGCCCTCTGCAAACCCCGCCCTGCAGCGCGGGCAGGTGTGCCCAGCGCAGGTGTGCCCAGGACAGGTGTGCCCAGCGCAGGTGTGCCCAGCACAGGTGTGCCCAGCGCAGGTGTGCCCAGGTGCACAGGCGTGCCCAGGTGCGCAGGTGAGCCCGGGTGCGGGGTTTGGGCGAAACTGGGGAAAATAATGGGGGAAATTTGGGGGAAAATGGGAAAAATCAGGGGGATTTGGGGGGAAATTGGGAAAAATTGGGGGGTTTGGGGGAAAATTGGGGAAAATAATGGTGGAAATTGGGAAAAATCGGGAGGATTTGGGGCAAATTGGGGAAATTGGGGGGGATTTGGGAAAAATTGGGGGGATTTGGGGAAAATTGGGGAAAATAATTGGGGAAATTGGGAAAAATGGGGGAATTCGGAGGGAATTGGGCAAAATAATGGGGGAATTTAGAGAAATTTGGGAATAATGGGAAAAATTGGGGGAATTTGGGGGATTTTGGGAAAATTTGGGAAAAATGGGGAAAATAATGGGGGAATAATATGGAAAATTGGGGAAATTATGGGGAAAATGAGGGAATAATTAATGAAATTATGGGGGAATAAAGGGGAAAATTTGGGGGAAATTGAGAAAAATTGGGGGATTTTGGGGGGAATTGGGGAAAATAATGGGGGGGGTAATGGGGGAAATTGGGAAAAATTGAGGAATAATGGGGGAAATTGGGAAAAAAAGGGGGAAATTGGGAAAAATTGTGGAAATTATGGAGGAAAATAGGGGAAATAATGGGGGAAAATGGAGGGGAAATGGGGAACAATGGGGAAATAATGGGGAAAACAATAGGGGGGATAATGGGGGAAATTTGGGGGAAATAATGGGGGAATAATGGGAAAAATGGGGGGGAATATGAGGAAATAATGGGGAAATAATGGGGGGAAATGGGAAAATGGGGGAATAATGGGAAAACAATGGAGAAATGGGGAAAATAATGGGGAAAAGGGGAATAATGGGAAAATAATGGGGAAATAACGGGGGATCGAGGTGGAGGAAAGGGGATGGGGAAAAAAGTGGATGGAAAGAAAAAGGGGATGGGGAGAAAAAAATTGGATTGTGGGGGGGAAAGGAGATGGGGAAAAGGGAGATTGGGGGGAAAAAAGGGGAAAAGGGGATGGGGAAAAAAAGAGAATTGGGAAAAAAAGGGGATGGGAAAAAAAAGGGAATGAAGGGAAAAAGGGGGAAAAAGGGGATTGGGGAAAAAAGGAAATTGGGGGAAAAATTAGGGGAAAAAATCAGAGAAAAAAAAGGGGAAAGAAACAAAAAAGGGGAAATAAATAGAAAAGGGTCTGGGGGAGAAGGAGAAAGGGACCCCGGGAGTGGGGAGGGGTCCCAGCTCACCTGCAGGGGCCACCCTGAGGATCTCCCACTCCTTGGAGTCGTTGGGGTCGGGCACCCCCAGCTCCTCCTCGGGCTCCAGCCGCGACACGATGTTGGGCTTGGGGATGGGGAAATCTGCCCCAAAAGCACCAAAAAGCACCAAAAAACACCAAAAAACACCAAAAAAAGGGAAATTCAGGCTGGTTGCGGGTCCGTCCCAGCAGGATTTGCAGTTAAAACCGACGGGTTTCGTCCCGCTGGGTTTGATTTTTTGGGTTATTTTGGGGAGGGGGGATTTTGGGGGAGGATTTTGGGGAGGATTTTAGGGGGAGGATTTTGGGGAGGGGGATTTTGGGGGAGGATTTTGGGGAGGATTTTAGGGGGAGGATTTTGGGGAGGGGGATTTTGAGGGGTTTGTTTTGGGGGAGGATTATTGGCTGGTTATTTTGGGGAGGGGGATTTTGAGGGGTTTGTTTTGGGGGAGGATTATTGGCGGAGATTGGGGGGAAAAAAGGGGAAAAGGGGATGGGGAAAAAAAGAGAATTGGGAAAAAAAGGGGATGGGAAAAAAAAGGGAATGAAGGGAAAAAGGGGGAAAAAGGGGATTGGGGAAAAAAGGAAATTGGGGGAAAAATTAGGGGAAAAAATCAGAGAAAAAAAAGGGGAAAGAAACAAAAAAGGGGAAATAAATAGAAAAGGGTCTGGGGGAGAAGGAGAAAGGGACCCCGGGAGTGGGGAGGGGTCCCAGCTCACCTGCAGGGGCCACCCTGAGGATCTCCCACTCCTTGGAGTCGTTGGGGTCGGGCACCCCCAGCTCCTCCTCGGGCTCCAGCCGCGACACGATGTTGGGCTTGGGGATGGGGAAATCTGCCCCAAAAGCACCAAAAAGCACCAAAAAACACCAAAAAACACCAAAAAAAGGGAAATTCAGGCTGGTTGCGGGTCCGTCCCAGCAGGATTTGAAGAAACCGACGGGTTTCGTCCCGCTGGGTTTGATTTTTTGGGTTATTTTGGGGAGGGGGGATTTTGGGGGAGGATTTTGGGGAGGATTTTAGGGGGAGGATTTTGGGGAGGGGGATTTTGAGGGGTTTGTTTTGGGGGAGGATTATTGGCTGGTTATTTTGGGGAGGGGGATTTTGAGGGGTTTGTTTTGGGGGAGGATTATGGGCTGGTTATTTTGGGGAGGGGGATTTTTGGGGGAGGATTTTGGGGATAATTTTGGGGGGTTATTTTGAGTGGACAATTTTGGGGAGGGGGATTTTGAGGAGGGGGATTTTGAGGAGGAAGATTTTGGGGATCATTTCGGGGAGGAGGATTTTGGGGATAATTTTGGAGGCTTATTTTGGAGAGGGGGATTTTGAGGAGGGGGATTTCGGGGATAACTTCGAGGGATAATTCTGGGGAAGAGAATTTTGGGGATAATTTCAGGGAGGAGGATTTTGGGGGATAATTTTGGGGAGAAAGATTTTGGGGGATAATTTTGGATGGTTATTTTGAGGAGGGGGATTTTGAGGAGGGGGATTTCGGGGATAACTTCGAGGGATCATTTCGGGGAGGAGGATTTTGGGGGATAATTTTGGGGAGGGGGATTTTGGGGGATCATTTCGGGGCTCACCCAGCAGGATCAGGGACTCGTAGCTCTCCTGCATGGTGCCGCCTCCTCCGCTCCTCCCCAGCCGGGCAGGGGGGCTCGCGACCCCCAGGGACCCCCGGGGACCCCCAGGGACCCCCGGACCGGCGATGCTCCGGGGGCCCGGGGCTCCCCCGGCCGCTCCGGGAAGCTCCGCCCGGGAGCGGATGGAGCCGCCGCCGCTGACCCAGGAAGTGCCGCCCCTACAGGCGGCTCCTCCTCCTCCTCCTCCTCCTCTTCATCCCTCTCCTGTTCTGCTCTTCTTCATCCCTGTTCTGTTCTCCTCCTCCTCCTCTTCATCCCTCTCCTGTTCTGCTCTTCTTCATCCCTGTTCTGCTCTCCTCTTCCTCCTCTTCTTCATCCCCATTCCGTTCTTCTTCTCCTCTTCTTCATCCCTATTCTGTTCTCCTCCTCCTCCTCTTCATCCTTCTTCTGTTCTGCTCATCTTCATCCTCATTTCGTTCTTCTCCTGTTCCTCTTCTTCATCCCCATTCTGTTCTTCTCCTCCTCTTCTTCATCCCTATTCCATTCTCCTCTTCCTCCTCTTCTTCATCCCTACTCCGTTCTTCTCCTCCTCCTCTTCATCCCTCTTCTGTTCTCCTCTTCTTCATCCCCATTCCGTTCTTCTTCTCCTCTTCTTCTTCATCCCTATTCCATTCTCCTCTTCATCCCTACTCCGTTCTTCTCCTCCTCCTCTTCATCCCTATTCTGTTCTCTTCCTCGTCTTCATCCCTGTTCCATTCTTTTCCTCCTCCTCTTCATCCCTGTTCTGTTCTGCTCTTCCTCCTCTTCTTCATCCCCATTCCATCCTTCTCCTCCTCCTCTTCTTCATCCCCATCCCGCTCTCCTCCTCCTCCTCTTCATCTCCATCTTCATCCCCTTCTTCTCCTCCTCTTCCTCCCCTTTTTCATCCCTATTCCGTTCTTCTATTCCTCCTCCTCTTCCTCCCCTTCTTCATCCCTATTCCATTCTTCTCCTCCTCTTCTCCATCTCCTTCCTCATCCCGCTGTCCTCCTCTTCATCCTCATCCCGTGCTCCTCCTCCTCCTCCTGTTCTCCATCCTCAGCCTCTCCTTCTCCTCCTCTTCCTCCCCTTCTTCATTTCCATTCTCATCCCGCTCTTTCCTCCTCTTCTTCATCCCCATCCTGCTCTCGTCCTCCTCCTCATCCCCATCCCTTTCTTTTCCTCCTCCTCCATCTCCATCCTCACCTCGTTCTCCTCCTCTTCCTTCCCTTCTTCATCCCCATCCTGCTCTCCTCCTCTTCTTCATCTCCATCCTCATCTCGCTCTTCTCCTCCTCTTCCTCCCCTTCTTCATCCCTATCCCATTCTCCTCCTCCTCCTGTTCTCCATCTCCAACCTCCATCCTCAGCCCGTTCTCTTCCTCTTCCTCCTCTTCTTCATCCCCATCCCTTTCTCCTCCTCCATCTCCATCCTCATCCTGCTCTTCCTCCTCCTGTTCTTCATCCCCACCCCTCTCTCCTCCTCCTCCTCCCAGTCCCAACTGGGAGCACTGGGAAAGGCCCCGGCTCCGGCGCTGCGCGGGGCAGCAGGGGAGGGCCCGGGGCTGCCGGTGCCACGGGAACACGAGCGGCACCGGGGGCGCTTCACAAGCATTTACCGCGCAATAAACAAAAGAACGAGGGCGATAAAAACCTGCGAAATCCGCGCCCACACCGGCGCCGCGCCATGACCGCAGCCGTGAGGGGACGAGGCGGGGTCGCCCCTCAGCGCCGCCCTGGCCAATCAGCGAGCGAGAAACGAGGAGTGACGGGGCGTGCGGCCTATTAGAACGAGCGGTGGGTTTTGGGCGGGAAAATCAACCAATGGCAGCGAGGGGCGGGCTCTGCGCGGGGTATATAAGGGGTCTGTGAGAGGGGGAATAACGCCTCAAGATGGCGGGGGAAGAAATGGGCCTGGAATGTCCGAGAATGTTCCAGAATGTTCCGGAGGCCAAGAAATGGCTGCGGGTGAGTTGGGGATGGAGCAGGGACGCCCCCGCAGGACCCTGAGAGCGGCACTGAGCTGTTTAAGTGGCTCCAGGTGGGACTCCCGGCCTGTTCCTGAGGGGTTCCGTGCCTGTGGTTTACAAGATTTCAGCATTTCCTCGTAAAATTCCTCCCTCTGGAAAAGGCACGGGGCGTTCCCGCCTGGATGGGAGTTAATTTAACCACGTTTGGGCACTAGGTGCTGTCACCAAATCCTGCCGTTGGTTCCTTTGGGGCTGTTCTGCCTTCACCATATGCCCCCCAAAAAGCCAAATTTAAGGCCAAAAGGGAGTTTTTAAAATTCCTGAATTTTGGGATGAGGTTCAGACGGACGTGGCAGCGAAACAAACCTGGGATTGTGGGGAGAATCCCCCGTTTTTCACCTTTTATTCTGGAAAACCCCTGCCCCACGCCTTCCTCTTGAACCCCGCCAGCGCCAAACCCACCCCCAAAAAAACCCCAAAACTTCCCCAAATTTAGAGAGAAGGACTTTTAAACCACTTCAATGTCAGGATGCAAATGGCAGTGATGCAAACGGGGCGGGGTGGTGGAACCCTCACCTTTCTCACCTTTTATTCTGCAAAACCCCCCAAAAAAAGGGGGGAAACCCCCCCCAAAATCCCACCCTCAGCTCCAGGAGGGGTCGTAGCCCGTCCAGTCCGAGGGGGGGGCCAGGAAGACGCGGCGGCCCCGGCACACGAAGCTGACGACGCCGCGGTAGCCGGCGCGGGGGACGCCGGATTTGAGGTCGTCCATCAAGCCCAACGCTTTGGCCAAAGCCTTGAAGGAATCCCTGCCCCGGTACTGGAGCCTGACCGCCCCCAAATCCCTCCCCGAATCCTTCTGCAGCTCCTCCAGGTGGATCTCGGGGGCGGAGTAAACCTGCTGCAGGAAGAATCGCTCGTACTCGTCCTTTTTGAGGTAAGAAAGGTCCATTTGGGTGAAAGGCACGAAGCGGTCGTTGAGTTTGATGAACTTTAGGTACTGGTCGTAGAACTGCCCGTGGCTCACGCCCTTGCGGCCGAAGGTCATCGTCCTGGACACCTCGGGCCGGACGCACGCCCGGCCGCGCCGCTGCTCGGGCTGCCGCATCCAATCATCCCAAAACGCCGGCGGCCATTTGGGCTCCAGCTCGTCCCAGAGCTCGGCCAGCAGCAGCCAGCCCAAACCGGGGAAGAAGTCGGTGCGGTAGAGCAGCTCGGCCCTGCCGGCGTCCACCAAGCCCTCCTTGCCGTTGTCGTTCCACGCCGAGGCGCACCACAGGCTGCGGTCCTCCTGCAGCAGCGGCAGCACCGCCTGGAAGTACTCGAAGAAATCCGGCGCCACCTCCAAGTCGTCCTCCACCACGATGGCGGCGCGGTAGCGGAAGGTGCGGAACACCTGCCCCAGCGCCCAGCGGTAGTGCCGGGAGATTTTGTAGTAGCCCTGGAACTTGCGGTGCTCCGGCGGCACCGGCACGTCGCTGAGGTCGGGCTGGCGGATGTGCGCCACGGCCGCGCCGTACGAGGCGATGACGGCGGCGGTCTCGGCGTGGCCGCAGTCCTGCGAGACGATCACCGGGAAGCGCCGGGCGCTGGGCCGGTAGCGCAGGATTTTATCCAGGCAGCGCCGCACCGAGCTGCGGTCGCAGGCCAGCACCAGCACCGGCAGCACCGGCGGCTCCCTGGCGCCGGCGGTGGGGATCCCAGCCGGTTTTTCGGGCGGTTTTGGCGTTTTTTGGGCGGGTTTCGGCGTTTTCTGGCGCTGCAGCCGGCCGAGCTGCTGGATCTGCAGCAGCAGGTCGCGCTGCAGGCGCAGCTCGGCCTCGGCGTCCTGCGCCAGCTGCAGCAGCTGCGCCGGCAGCAGGCGCGAATCGGGGGGAAATTGGGGGTTCTGGGGGCTCGGCAGGCTCCCGGGGCGGCTCCAGAGGAAGAGGAGCAGCAGCCCGTTCCAGGCGAGGAAGAGCGCGGCACCCAGCAGAGCCAGGCTGCTCTTCTTCAGCATCCTTCACATGGGGCTGGGGGAAAGGAGGAAATTTGGGGTTAGGAATGGGGAAAAAGAGAAATTCGGGGTTAGGAATGCAGGCATGGAAAAGTCAAAAATTCCTAAATTAGGAGCACAAAAAAGCCAAAATTTTCCATTTTCAATCATGTAATATTCACTATTTCTAAATTAGAGGCACAAAAAAAGCCAAAATTCCCAAATTTCAGGCCCCAAAATTCCCTTTTTACGCCCCCAAAATCCTTCTTCAAAAGAATTGAAACTTTGTGATTCAAATAAATAAAAATTCATCAAAATCCCCAAAAAAATCCCCCAAAAATTAATTTAAAAACAGGGAAAAAAAGTGGGGGAAAAGCAAATTAAAGCCTGCTAAAAAAATCCCGAAAATTAAAAAAAAATCTCATTAAAATGCCCCAAAATTGCTTTAAAAATGAGAAAAAAAATTGAAATTTGATGTTCCCACCCCAAATTTCACTGAGGGTGAAAGAATTCCTAAAAATTCCTGAAAATTCTTTTTAAAAAGAGGCAAAATTCTTAAAAAAAGGAGGAAAAAATCAAATTCAGCCCTCGGGACTCCCAGGGCAGAGTCCAATCCTGTTAAAAATTAATTTCAAATCCTGTTTAATCGTTAATTTTTAATTCACTTAAGTGTTAAAAATTAATTTCAACGTTCAATTCGAATTTTAAATCCCGTTAAACGTTAGCTTGAACTTAATTTTCATATTCAAATGTAATGCAAATCGAATTTTCACGTGAAAATTGAATTTTAAATGCTGCAAAAAATTATTCTTAACATGAAAATTCCGTTTAAAATCCTGTGAATTCCAATTTCTTTCCTATTTTCCCCCATTTTTCCCCCAAAATTCCAATTTTTTTCCCCATTTCCCCCCCTCAATTCCAGGTTTTTTTCCAAAAATTCCAATTTTTCCCCATTTCCCCTATTTTTTCCCAAAATTCCAATTTTTTCCCCCATTTTTTTCCACAATTTTTTCCTTTTTTTCTCCAAAACTCCAATTTTTTCCCCATTTTTCCAAAATTCCCCTGTTTTTTCCCCTTTTTTACCAAAATTTCCCATTTCCCCCCTTTTTTCCACTTTTTCCTATTTTTTTCCCCATTTTTTCCTATTTCTTCCCATTTTTATCCCAAAATTCCAATTTTTTTGGATCTTTTTTCCAATTTTTCCCTCATTTTTTCACCAAAATTTCCCATTTTCCCCCCACTTTTTCCCATTTTTTCCCAAAAATCCAATTTTTTTCCCCATTTTTCCATCATTCTTTCCCCTTTTTTCCCCAAAAATCCAAATTTTTTCCCCTTTTTCCCCCAATTTTCCCCCCTTTTCTTCCATAAATTTCCAATTTTTCCCGATTTTCCCGTCATTTTTTCCCTTTTTTTGCCAAAAATCCAATTTTTTCCCCATTTTTTCCCCAAAATTTCTCATTTTTCCCCAATTTTGGGCAGCACTGACCTGTGCAGAGTGGGGGAGGGGGCGCTGGGGTTCCCCCTCCCCCCTCGGGAATTTGGGGGGAAAATTCGGGAATTTGGAGCTCCTGGAGGGGGGAGGGGCCGCAGAGATCCTGGGAAAAAAAAAAAAAAGGGAAAAAAATGAAAATTCCCAAATTTTGGGAGTGGGGGAGGGGTCAGAGGGGAAGAACAAAAAACCCCAAAAAATCCTAAAAACCAAACAAAAAAACCCAAAACAAAATCCCTAAAAATTCCCAAAAAACCTTAAAAAATCACCCAAAAAGTCCCCAAAAACCCCAAAAAGTCCCAAAAATACCCAAAAAATCGCCCTAAAAGTCCCCAAAAAAACCAAAAACCGCCAAAAACAAAAAAAAATTTCCAAAAAAATCCACCAAAAAACTCTAAAAAAACCCCAAAAATCCCCAAAAAACCAAAATAAAATCTAAAAAAAATCCCTAAAAAATCCCAAAGTCACCCCAAAAACAAAACAAAAAAATCCCGAAATCCCCCCCCCAAAAATCCAAAGAAACTCCTCAAAACTCCCCCAAAACTGCACTAAAAAAATCCCCAAAAATGCCCCAAAAATCCAAATAAAGCCCCCTAAAAAACCCCAAAAAATCTCCAAAAAACCCCGAAATCCCCGCCCAAAAAATCCCCAAATACACCCCCCAAAAAAACCCCCCATTTTTTCCTATTTCTTCCCATTTTTATCCCAAAATTCCAATTTTTTTGGATCTTTTTTCCAATTTTTCCCTCATTTTTTCACCAAAATTTCCCATTTTCCCCCCACTTTTTCCCATTTTTTCCCAAAAATCCAATTTTTTTCCCCATTTTTCCATCATTCTTTCCCCTTTTTTCCCCAAAAATCCAAATTTTTTTCCCTTTTCCCCCCAATTTTCCCCCCTTTTCTTCCATAAATTTCCAATTTTTCCCGATTTTCCCGTCATTTTTTCCCTTTTTTTGCCAAAAATCCAATTTTTTCCCCATTTTTTCCCCAAAATTTCTCATTTTTCCCCAATTTTGGGCAGCACTGACCATTTTCCCGTCATTTTTTCCTTTTTTTTGCCAAAAATTCCAATTTTTTCCCCATTTCTTCCCCAAAATTTCTCGTTTTCCCCCACTTTTTGCTATTTTTTCCCCAAAATTTCTCATTTTCCCCCAATTTTGGGCAGCACTGACCTGTGCAGAGTGGGGGAGGGGGCGCTGGGGTTCCCCCTCCCCCCTCGGGAATTTGGGGGGAAAATTCGGGAATTTGGAGCTCCTGGAGGGGGGAGGGGCCGCAGAGATCCTGGGAAAAAAAAAAAAAAGGGAAAAAAATGAAAATTCCCAAATTTTGGGAGTGGGGGAGGGGTCAGAGGGGAAGAACAAAAAACCCCAAAAAATCCTAAAAACCAAACAAAAAAACCCAAAACAAAATCCCTAAAAATTCCCAAAAAACCTTAAAAAATCACCCAAAAAGTCCCCAAAAACCCCAAAAAATCCCAAAAATACCAAAAAAATCGCCCTAAAAGTCCCCAAAAAAACCAAAAACCGCCAAAAACAAAAAAAAATTTCCAAAAAAATCCACCAAAAAACTCTAAAAAAACCCCAAAAATCCCCAAAAAACCAAAATAAAATCTAAAAAAAATCCCTAAAAAATCCCAAAGTCACCCCAAAAACAAAACAAAATTTTTGAGGGGAAATTTCGGGATTTTTGAGGCGGAAATTCAAATTTTTTGGGGTGAATTTTGGGATTTTTGGGGTGTTTTGGGGGCATTTTTGGGGTGTTTTTTTCTGTGGTTATTTTAGGGTTGTTTTTGAGTTATTTTTGGGGTGGTTTTGGGGTATTTTCCTGGATTTTTGGGGTTATTTTTGGCGTTTTTCTGGATTTTTTTGGGATTTTTTGGGGGGTATTTTTTGGGTATTTTAGGGATATCCCGGGGGTCCCCCCCTGACGCGGGACGCCCCAAAAACCCCAAAAATTCCCAAAATTCCCCGAATTTGCCCCAAAATCCGCGCCCTGCCCCCCCCGTACCGGCGGCGCCTTCCCGGCAACGCCGCCACTTCCGGTTGGCCGCACCGGAAGTGTCGCCATGGCAACGGCGAGGCCACGCCCACTAAACCCGCGCTTTCTCCAATCAGGGCGCGCCAAGACGGCTAAATTATGCAAATGAAGCAGCGTGGCCACGCCTTTAAGCAGGAAAACCACGCCTCCTCCGTAGGCCACGCCCCTGTTTTTGAGTAATTTTTGGGGTGTTTTGGGGTTCTTTTAGGGTTATTTCTGTGGTTATTTTGTGATTCTTTTTAGGGCTATTTTGGGGTGTTTTTCAGTTGTTTTTGGGGTATTTTAGGCGTTATTTTAAGGTTATTTCTGGGTTATTTCCGTGGTTATTTTTGGGTATTTTTGGGGTTATTTTGGGTTGTTTTTCAGTGATTTTGGGTTGTTTTTCCGTTATTTTGGGGTTATTTGTGGTGGTATTTCCGTGGTTATTTTGGGAGTTATTTTTGGGTATTTCTGTGGTTATTTTTGGGTATTTTTGGGGTTATTTTGGGGGTGTTCTCCTGTAATTTTTGGGTTGTTTTTGAGTCATTTCTGGG
>JAGGNK010011393.1:675-26664 GCA_017590115.1 Montifringilla adamsi
GAGCCCGGGGCGCTGCGGCGGGGCCGGGCCGGCAGCCGGAGATTCGCGCCCGGTGCTGCTGCTGTCGCTGCGCTCCCGGGCGGTGCCGCCTCTTCCCGCGGGCGGGGCGCGGGTCCGGACGGGAGGACCGGGACCGGATTGGGCTTGGGATCGGCACCGGGAGCGCCGCGTGCAGCAGGAGCGGCGCCGGAGCCGAGTGCGTCGCTGCCGCTCCCGCTGCGGCCGCGGGGAGCCGGGGCTCTGCCGGTGCCGGGGCAGCCCCGGGCTCCCGAGCTCGGCCCGGCCGGGCTCTGCCCGCGGCCCAAAGGCGGGGCTCGGGCTCGGCTCTGAGCCCTGACACCGGCCCGGGCCCAGCCCCGAACCGCGGCACCGGGGCTCCGCCCCAGCCCCAGGCAGGTCCGGGTCGCTGGTTCCGAGCTCTCCGCGGGGCCGGGTGAGCCGGGGCCGGGCCGGGCCCGAGGCAGGCCCGGAGCTGAGCGGCTGCGGCTGCGGCTGCCAAAGAGCCCGGTTCGCTCACAGAGCCCGGGACTGGGCCTGGCTCAAGCCCTCCAAACGCGGCCCTCGGCCGCTCTTGGTGACGCTCAAGAACCGATCGAGTGCGTCTGGCTCTGAGCTCCCAAAATACAGCCCAGCGTCTCCGTGAGCCCGGAGCTGCAGGGCTCGGTGTCTGTCCCGGGCCCCAGAGGCAGCGCTGGGTCTCTGCGAGCCCAGAGCCGACCCGGCGCGGCTGAACCCAGCCGGCGGCTCCGTGCCGGCAGCAGGACCGGGAGAGGGACAGAGCCCTTCTCCTGGCTCCTGAGGCAAAGCGTGCGCAGCAGGAGGATCTGAAAACCGATCAAAACTTGCTTTTGTGTCAGCTTCAGTCGGGACTTCGCATTTCTTCCAATTCCGACTTGGTTACTTCAAAAGCGGCCCAGGAATGGCTTCTGTCTGTGCTGCGCGGCTCTGGGGCTGTCCATGGCATAGGGAAACCCACACTGCCGCTTCCCGGGCAATCCGGGCTTGGCCCATTCCATAAAACACCACCAGCAGACTTAGGAATTCCTCACAACCTTTATTCGCTTAAACACGACGCCAGAGAGCCCCGAGCCCCAAACTCAGGAGCAAGCCCATCCCTGGAGCAGTCAGCCCCGGCCGGGAGCGGCTCCTTCAGCCCCGCCAGAGCGGCCCCAGCTGTGCAGCTGCCGCAGCTGCTTCTGCTCAGGAGAAGAAAAAGGTGTGGGAGAAAGAAAAACTGAAAAAAGACAGGAAAGCAGTGAGGGTGAGAGAAGTGAAACACCCCCAGAGCAGAAAGGAAGTATTTTAAAAAGGGGAAAGAAAGGGGAGAACAAGCAGTAAAAAGGGAAAGAGAAAAGAGAGAAAAGTAAAATAAACGGATAAAATAAAGGAGCCGCTGACACGGACCGGTCTGCTGTGCCAAGGCTGCAGGGCGGCAGGAGAGCAGAGCCCCAGCCCGGGATCTGCTCTGAGGGAGCAGCTGCTCTCCAGGGGAGCACAGGGAGGACCCGTGTAGACCCGCTCAGCGCAGCGCTTGGATTTCCACCGCTCCACATCCGCTCGCCAAGCCTCTCCCCGGGCACACTGCTGAGCTCAAAGCCAATGAGGTGCCTAAATAATTACCAATTCTACCAGAGCTGGCAATAATCCCCTGGAAGGGGCAGCCCCCAGTCTGGGCCCTGCTCCGGTTCTTTTCTGGCTCTTTTCCAAGGAATATGCGCACTCGAGGATGAAAGGATGCACACTCCAAGGCTGAAAGCAGGACTCCTGAGGGAGATGGATCACCCTGGTGCTCCAGGTCTGGGGCGTGTCGAGGGTACCGTGAGCGACCTTTTCTTCCCGCTTTCCATTTGTCAAGCACTTGGCAAATGTTCTGCAGATATTGGTGGCTGTCTCTCCTCAAATGTATTCCTAGTGGCTGCTGTGCTTTGGGCTCCTTTACCCGTGTTCAGGGGAGTGACCAACACACCCACCCTCCTGTCCTCCTGCCTCTTATTTTCCTTTGAAATCATCTCAGGGGTGTCACTTTCCCATCTCAGCAGCACGGTGAGGTCAGGATCTGCTTTGGCTGTTTTATTTCATGTGCTGGGAATGCCCTTCCACCCCCACTCAGTCACACGGGATCTGCTTTCCCAGCAGGGCCATTTGTGATCCCTTGTCTTGGATTTTATGTGTTGCTTTTCAGTGTCCATCCCAGAAATGTTCATGCTTGCACTGAATAAAAAGTGACAAGAAGTGATGGGACGCGCTGTTAGCACCGCTTTGGGACATGCCCAGTTCCAGGAATGTTACTCTGTGACGCCCAGCCATCCTGGGGGGACACTTACGGGGCAGGAGGGGACAGTGCCCAAGATGTGGCACCTTGAGTTCTCCTGATCAGCAGATGGAAGGAGCCCAGAGGTTCTGCGTGACCCAGAGCTCAGAGAGGCCCAGGGCAGGGCTGCTCTGTGCCTGTACCTGGCAGGAGGCTGGAGCTGGGCTCGGGATTGCTCTGCCCAAGGAACAGCTTGGATGGCTCCAGGATTAAGGAAGCCTTGGTCCTGCTCGCCCTGCTCTGCAGCAGGACCACTGAAGAACAGGCAGGACCAAAGCGAGCCCAAGGACAAAGGACGAAAGAAGGGCAGAGTCACCTTGGCTGCCTCAGGGCAGCGTTTGCCATCAGCTGAAGCCAGGAGGGTTTCCATGACTTTGGGAGCTGCTGGCTGTAGGGCGTGGACAGCTCCCATGTCTGGGTTAAGTCAGCTGCCTTCAGAGTTCAGAAAGACAGAAGGAATGAGTGCCTCAGGATTACTGGGTCTGTCTCATTTCTGGCAAAGGCTACTGGCATTGTGGGGTTTTTTAATCTTAATTTTGTTTTTCATAAACAATGCAGCAGAAAACATCTTTCTCCTACAGGTTTGTCAGTTCTTTAGGCAACTGAATCTGATATTTCATCTTGTTCTTCTTTGCCCCTTTCCCATGAATAGGAGGCAAAACAGAGAATTCCTTTCTTTAGGGTTCTTTGGGAACACCCTCTCCCATGAGTACAACCAGCAGAGATAAATCTGAAAGTAAGCCTAGGGCTCACCTGCCTTTTCAAGGACCAATGACAAATTGATCATTGACAAGTGTCATTTGTTTCCTGCTCTTCTGTCATCAGCTTTCTTTCATTATTTTTATGTCCTGTGCCAGCAAAATTGAGTCTGTCCAGAAAATAAACACAGTGCAGCACAAGGAAACCTCCTCTCCACGACTTCAATTTGTCTTACACCTTAGCTGGGGGCTCAGGTCTGTGGAACTGAGATTAACAGGAGCAGCAGTTTGCCCGAGTGCTCTCTGTGCAGCATCAGCTTTGCTGTAGGGAGGCACAGGGGGCTGGGAATGCCCTTGGTGTCTCCGGTGGGAACCTGGGCACGTTCCCTGGTAAGCGCCCTTCAGGGCAGCTCTTCCATTTCTGCCGGGGCAGACACGCGCACTCAGCACTTGTTCGGTGTCTGAAGCGGCTCCTCACAGCTCCTAGGAAATGCCTCTGCTTACTTAAAGCCAAAATGTTCTCACCTGGCCACTGGAAGTTTCGACCCAGCACGGAAATGCCGTGAAATCCGAGCGTGAGCAGTGTCCAGGCCCCACGTAGGGAATGCACGTGGCAGCTTTAGGATTGCACAGGCAGAGGGAGGAGAGGGATTTGCATCTCAGGTGGAAGAAGAGATCCTCAGGTGGCTCTTGGCTTGCTGCTGCCATCCCAGCCCAGAGAGCTGATCTGAGCAGGTCTGGTGCTGGCAGTGCCTCTGAGCAGCTGCTGCTTGCACACATTAAAATGTTCTCCCTTCAGGAGAGCCTGACCAACCTTCCAATGGCCACGAGGATAAACTGCAGTGCAATTGTGCTAGAGAAATCAAAGGGTGAGAGTAAAACTCCTGGCTGCAGAATTCTTGATTTGTGCTTGCGGCCATCTGGCGTTGCTGTCCCTGGCAGCAGTGACCTTCCTCTGCTCCCTCTCACTCTCGGGGCTTCATTCCCTCACCTCTTTGGTTGCCACACTGGCATTTAAATGCTGCCTTCTGCCTTTTAACTCCTTTTCCTTTTTTCCTCCTCAATTCTCTCGGTATGGAGGTGTGCTGGAGCAGAAGTTTCCATCACAGCAGCGCACCTGCTCCTGCAGACATAACTCAGTCTCACTCACCGACCTCTCTCAGTGTGGGCAGGCACCCTCAGCTCCAAGGAGCTGTGGGGAACGAGCGCTCGCTCCCTTAGGAAGCACGGAGTGATCAGCCCAGGGACAGGAAAGTACAGACAAATGCCGTGGTCAGCCCTGAGCAGGACGATTCAGAGCCAGTGGCCCAGAGCCTGCCACAAATACAGCTGTAGCTGCAGCGTGATCGTGGTGTGACAGTGCAAGGCTGGAGCTCAGGGAGTTCAGCCATTCCTCCAAGGCTGGGGACGTTACTTAGGGGTTCTGTGCCAGTCTCATGTGTCTGACAGGATCAAGAACTAAAAGGAAAATTTTACAGAAACGTTTTCAGATGGATTGTTCCAAAAACTGGTGCTGTTTCTAGGGGGACAAAAGATTGAATATTTCTCTGTTGAATTCCTCTCAGAAAGTACAGACCCACTGGTTCAGCTATGGAAGGGATGGATATGATGCACCAGGGAAAGAGACAAAACCAGAAAGATGTCTCCCATCCTTCATGAACACGCTCCAAGGAAAAAGTTTCAGACAATGAAATAACGAAGAGCTGGTTCCTACCTCTGGAGTTCAGTCCCACATTTTGTCCAAGTGCTGGGTGGGACGACTGGCAGTGCTGTGCCATCCTCATCAGAGGAGACTCCCCTCAGGAGCTGCCACACGTCAGGTGGCACCAGGCACAGCATCTGCAGAGGCACGGTCCGGCACAGAGCTGCTCTGGAAAAGGAATCAGCCCTGAGCACAGGAGACAGGAGCTGCCTTCTTAGTCCTGCCGTGCCTGGGCTCCTGCCTCCGTGGGCAAATCCATGGCCTCGTGCTGCAGAGGACTGGGCCCTGCTCAGTTTGGATGGGTGACACTGCAGACACTGGGCTAAAGGGGGTCATGTGCTTATCAGTGTGTGGTACTGCATCTGCATCCCTGGAATGAGAGCACTGGCATATCCATTCTGTTTTATAGGAGGGTGACTATGTACTGAAGTCATACAAACGTAAAAATTACACTGGTCACAAAAAAAAAAAAAAAAAAAAAAAAAAAAAAACCCCCATAACTGCAGCAAGCACTGCCATTACTGTCAGTAACACAGAACATGAGAACATGCACCTCACCTGTCAGCATCTAAAGGTCAGAGCATTCCCATCCTGGAAGTGCTTCCAAGATGGATCCTCTGAGGATTTATAGAAGCATGCTGAAGCAAAATACAAGCTAAACATATTTGGGGTGAGAGGACAGAAGAAGGAACTGAGACAATTATTCAAGTTGAGCCCCATCTGGTGTCAGTTCTGGGTCTTGGGTAGATCTGGTGCAGCCCCATTTCTGCTGCAATCCTTTCTGCAGGGCCTGACGTGGTGTCTGTGCCTCGCTGGAAACTCTGCTCTTCTGGGCTTGGATTGAAGCACTGCACGGTGAGCAAGGCAGCAGAGACTCATCCCGGGACTCCTGAGTTATTCCTGTTCTGCTGGAAGCTGACATTCCACTGGCAGCCAGCTCCTTCCTGCTCTGTACTCGCAGCTTTTCAGTTTCCCATCCTGGGGACACAGACCAGAGAAATGCTCTTTTTTTCCCCTGGCTTGTGTTCTTTGTTGGTTTGTGAAAACATCTCTCGGGGTAGTCGATAACTTTGGGCTCTGTATTGCAGGCACAACTTTTCTCCTGGTGTCGGCTCCTTCACAGCCTGAAATATTAACTTTCTTTCCCTCACTTGCTAACTCAGTGGAGGTTGCCTTCCTGCTTCTCAATTAGATTGCATTTCTGCCACGTTGGATAGACAGGAATAAAAAGGAAAGAAAGCAGAAGGAGCCCCCAAAACTGCCACTATTTGCCATTTTTGGCACTTCACTTTTCATTTCACTTTGCAAAGAAATCAATTCCCGTAGCTCCCATCGTGGCAACACCCAAAATCTGAGGTTCATCTGAGCTCCACTGAATGAGAGTTGGAGACAGGGAGTTTAATGCAATATCAGGATTGACACATAGGCTGGAATTGTATGAATCTGATCGTTTTGAAGTTCCCTGATGCATGAGCCTTGATTTTTCACGTGACACGAAAAGCTGTCGTTCATCTTTACTTCTTTATTTTGCCCTTCAGCCAGTTAGGTGGTATGAGCTCCAAATTCCAGAGCTGCAGCTTTGTGCCTTAATTCAACAAAATCACGCTGCAGCCCCAGATGTTCAGCAGAGGTTCCTGCATGAACTCAGTGACACCAGTGCGCAGGCAGAGTGAGATAAAGGCGAACCAAAGCGTTTCATCTACAACTTTTCCCCTTTTACAAATCATCTTGGAAGAATGCCAATCACCCTGCGCTGCAGCTCACTCGTCTCTCAGTTTCTGCCCTGTTAAACAGCGCTGTGTCCCTTCAAGTCTCTTCCAGTTTTTTACACTTCTCCCTCTTCCTTCCTTCCTTCCCCCTTTGTCTGTCAGAGCACCGCCCTTCTTGCTCCATCATTCCCCCTGGCAGACTCCTGCCTGCAGCTTTGGCAGAGCGCTGCTTTTTGCTGCAGTTGCTGTGATCTGTTGTGGTGCCCAGAGTGTCAGCTTGTTTCTGACAGGACAGATCTGATCAAAGTGAAGATCTCTGCTCGCTGAACTCCTCATGTAAATGACTCACACTCTGTCTGTGGAGGGACTGGGAGCCAGATCCTCCTCTCCTTTTTCCTTCACTGTGCACGAAGGAATGTGGGTGCCTGAGTCCCAGCAATGGGAAGAGAGGGACAGGTTTATACCGGAGCAAAGAAAAGTAAGGTGGGAGGAAGAGACTTTTCCTGTCCGGCCGTGGCTGGACCCTGTAGAGCGCGCTTGCTATCAAAGCATTTCCATCTCCCATGAGTCTGAAAACACACAGCACCCAAAGCGGCTGTGATTTACCTCTAAATGTGGCAAAATATTTTAAATAAAGGGCAAAAGCCTGTCTGTGCTTTTATTGCATAGCAAAAAGCAGCGTGAGCAGATAAAATGCTCAGGCACCAGATGAGAGCAGACAGCGCCAATAAAATGAGAAATCAAGAAGGTGTTTTACTGTGCTCTGAGGATGGTGCATGTGTCTCTGGAATCTCTCCCCACCTGCCCTGCCCAGGCTGGGTGCCAGGCAGCCCTTTCTGCAGTCGCTGCTCGCGCTTGCTGAGCAGCTGCAGGCACAGCAACGGGGCAAGGGCCGAGGGAAGCCAGGACTGGGGTCTCCAGCAGGGCTCAGCCGCTGCAGAAGGAAGCACAGCACAGTAAGGCTGATCCCAGGACATGCAGCACGCCCTCCATAGATCAGCCACGTGCCAGCCTTTTCCGAGTGCAGACAGATGAGTGGCACAGGAAAAGGTCCCAGGGATGATGCGGAGTGAGAGATTTTCTGGGCCCAAGATGATCAGATGGTTTAGACTCAGCCCCTGCACAGCACAGGGTCAGTGACCCCACCCTGTGGCCCTGGAGTCCATCCAGGCACCTGGAGTTTAATGGATGCAGCAAGGACCGAGCCCTGCTCTGGAGTCCCTCAGAAATGGGCAGTCAGACTCTGCCTTTAGCCTGGTGCTTCGGGGATAAAATCTCTGTTGTTACCTCATGCTGAATCAATTCAGAAAGGTTTGAAGATCTCTTTGTCTGTCTTGAGACAGGGAAATACTGCAGGAGCATGCAGGGATGACTTGGCGTGTTCAGGCCTCAGGGAAAAGGAAGAGCCCTGGGAACCAGGAATGCTGATTGGAAAGAGGAGCGCCAGGACTCACTGCAGAATTGATCTGTCCTTCCCGAGGTCAGTCTTCAGGTGGTGACACATCATCCTCGGGAGGACATCCTGCCCAAAGAGAGGGAAAAGGAAAAGGGATTTTTCTGAATGGCTACTCTAAATTTTAAGAAAAGCATGATCCTATAAAAGGAGTAATGCCGAGAGAGTAGGGAATGTTCTGGGGGGAAAAAAGCAAAGATTGTGCATTCCAGGCCAGACACTGTCAGAATGGACTTGGCCACCAAGCTCAGCTGCAACTGCAGCAGTTGAATCTGCTGGATAAAATCTACTGTGCCGAAAAAACTCTTCATACAGACTTGTGACAGAGTTTGTGCTTTGCTAAGGAACATCCCCAACCCTTGCCATATGAGCTGCACACACGTTATACACGCATTCTGTAAACATACTGCAGATCAACACGGAAGAGCGATGGCTTTGGAACCTGAGGTACCAAAGGAGAGCAATTTGTGCAGCCAGCTGCTGCTCTGGGACTGCAGAGCTGGGGATGGCCCAGCTGCAGGTGCCCCGGTGCTGCTGAATTTCGGTGTGAGCTCAAACTCAACCCAACAGTCAGGACTTGCCTTTTCCATTCCTCCTCTCAGGAATGCATCCATTCACCACTTCTAGGTTGTGACAATGGATTTGCATATTAAGGAAGCACTTGCTTCCTAATAGGGGTTATATTAAAAAGATTAATTTGGGGTACTTTAAAAATATTTATATTACCACACAATAATGTATTATCCTACACATTCATTACTGATGTCAAAAGACAGAAGAGATTGATGAAGAGTTAGATTGGTCCAGCAGAATCCAGTGACTGCATTTCCCAGTCCCCCTTGAAGGTTACGGCTGTTGACATGAACCCACCTGATTTGCTCTGGTGTGGAATTCTGGCCTCTGTGCAGCAGCACGGCCCTCGCTGTGCAGGCTGGAGCCCTTGTGCAGCAGCCCCTCGGGCGAGGCGAGCGCTGGCTGTGACACCAACTCGAGTTTGCTGCTGCTGCTGAGAGAGCCCGGCCGCACCCCGAGGCTCCAGCGGCACACGGGCAGCTGCGTCTGCCTGGGCAGCTCCTCTGGAACAGTGCTGTGCCAAAGCTGGGGGCTTCCAGAGCTCTGGAATGTACTCCCATGAGGCAGCACAAAGAAAGGAGGGCTTTACAGACAAAGAGCCCAAAGGGCTCCTTACTGTGGGGAGCCAGCACCAAGTGACTGCGCTGGAGCTCTCAGGACGTGTTTGTCCCCAGCCCAGGGCTGAGCGCCCGTCCATCCTTTGGGCTCCTGCCAGGGATCGCTCCCGCTCCAAGAGCCAAGGCAGCAGATGGTGCATCAGGGACCCTTCAGTGACCGCTGGCCGGGCAGGGCTGCAGCAGCCTGGGAGCAGCTGCCCCCTGGCACTGGGCAGGGCTGCAGCACAGCACAGACACTGCCGCAGGCAGAGCTCCCCCAAGGACAGGCCGGGAGCGTCACTCAGGCACTGTGTGACAGTGCTGGAACAAACAGCGATTCCTGCAATCCATTATTGATCACCCTGGAAGAACTTGTGCAGACAGACACTAACCTAGCTCATACTTCTCTGCTTTTTCCTTTTTCACCAGGAGTGAGGCAAATCTAGATCTGGTGTAGCTGCCAGATGTGAAGAGACGCTCCGGAGTGCTGGGTGTGTGCTCGGGTTTGCTCACAGACTGCAGGCTGTGCATCGGCTCTGAGCTCGCTTCAGGTTCTGCTCACTGCTTCCCTACAAACGTCCCAGCCTCTGACAGTGTCACTGCAGCAGTGAGAATGTCTCAGTCAGTCAGTAAATCCCAGCTGAGAAATAAATATCCATACTCACGATTGCAGAAGGGGCTCGGGGCATTTTCTGATTGTCTGAGGAACTCTGAAACTCTGGGTAAAGCTCCCGTTCCTGGCAGGGATCTCAGAAATGAGGAATCGCTCTTCACAAGTTACTGACAGCTGCAGGGCTTTCCCTTGGCAGGTCTCTGAAGTAAAGCAGAAGTCAGGTTTGGTGGGAAGCAGTTACTGTGATTTACACAGCAATATTTAATATTAAAGCAGAACATGAAACTCCTTCTGTTTGTTGAGCTGTCAGATGGAAACTCTGACTGAACTCTGCTGAAACAGAAGATTTTGACCATTTTGTAACACCTTTGATGCTTCTAAAGGAGAACAGATCTTGAAACTACAGCTTAGATGTTCTACATCTAATGTTCAGAAACATTTTTATATAAAAACCTAGTCAAAATCAAAGATCCCTTAGTAACTGCTGAAAGGATTTGGCATTTTTCATTCATTCTCCAATTAAAAAAAAATCTCAAACAGTGATGAATTCTGTCCAGAAGGAATGGTTTTTGGTGTCTGTAAACAGCACTTCAGTGCACAGCAGTGCTGAAGACAGTTTCCAGCAGTCTTGGAACATGGTAATATTTTCTTCCTCAAATATTAAACTAAGCACATACTGAAGTATTCACAAGTCTATATGTGTGTGTGTGTGTACGTGTATGCTGCTGCTGTGCCAGATTTAAAGGCAATTAGCAGCCAGACACAGCACATTTTGTGACTGCACAGCTCCACTTAAAGCAGGAAATCTCATTTGACCTCACTCCTGTCTAACACACTTATATCCTAATGGTGTCAAAATGTGAAGCAAAACTTGGACAAGTAGGAGAGGAAAACAAACAGAAACATTCTTTGAAATACTCCTGTGGGATAAGGGCAGCAGCTCAGCTCCTGACAGTTCCCTTGCCCTGGGAGACATGATGAGTGAGGGATTTGTTTGGGCTGTGTCTCACTTGCAGCTCCGTGAATGAGCTGTAATTTAGAATAAAATTTCCAGCTGGGAAGGCAATTCCAGAGACCTGGGCTGGTAAGAGGATGGTTTAACATCAGCATCCAATTCCATGCCACAAACCAGGAGGACACATCACACCAATCCCAAAACTGAAGATCTCCACTGGCAGGAAAAGGTGTTCTGTGCTATAAAAAAATTCCCTTGTCAAATGGCTCCTGCTGAAAGGATGCCAGGAAACTTCAACACAGTGGAAACAGAACATGAACTGGGAGTCCCTCACTGCGGGTTTGATTTACCTGGATGGGTTCCAGGGAGAAATAATAGCCCACAACTCGGTGTATGGATACATCAGGCTGCTGCACTTAGCACACCTTGCATGGAGTAATCAAACACTGACCCCTGCGCATGGTGCAGCAGCAGTTTTGTACTGGAGCAATTAAAGTGCGATTTCACACCCTTTCATAATCCGTGCTTCCCCAGCAGCTGCAGTCTGGCAGCAGTCAGTCAAATGAGGGTGAGGAGAATGTGAGTCCTTGTTTGGTTTCCAAGGTGGGCCTTCAGCCTATGGAGCTGTCAGGAGCTGGGCTGCTGCTGCTTGGCAGTGAACTGATGCTACCAGGGCACACAAAAAATATCCCCAAAAATAACTTTTCACGTCTGTTTTTAGCCCTGCCACCCGGGGATGCTCAGCCTTGGTGGCTCGTGGTGCTCAGACACAGAAAGTGCCTCCGCCCTGCTCCCCTCCCTTTCCCATCAGTGCAGCTGCACTGACTCCGTTATTTCTGAGCTGGACAGAGAGCAGTGAGGGCAGAGCCATTCCCTGGCAGTCCAGTTCCAGCTCAGGTGTGGGCTGGTGTCCAGCCACTTACCCACGAGAGCGACGGGAGAGCCACGGATCCTCCAGCGGGAATCCAGCTGGGAACGTGCTGCACTCCTGAGAGGAGACAAAACAAAGCCAAAGCCCTGGCAGCCTTGGAAAAGCATTCCCATGGTGACATCATCTCCTGGAAACAATAAATCACAGCCTGTCTTTTTGCAAATTGACCTGTGTGTTCCTGGCAGCAAATCAATAGGATACAAATGAAAAATAACAAGGCAATAACCACGCTGTGTGTTATCCCGGGCCCCAGATGAAAGCCTGGGGAACGATCCATGTGATAAAGATCCAGCACTGCTACTCTCCTACAAAGGAATGGCAGAGTAACAGGCTGATTTCAGAAGGCAGCTGTAAAACACACCAAACCCTCCTGCCACGAGATGGAAAGAAAATCCCAAACATAAAACACTTCCTTGCTGGTTTGTCTGTTTCCTCTCCCGCAGAGTTCCATTAATTTGAACTGGAATTCAAGGGAGCAATTAATTTTTTTGTTGTTGTTTGGAGGAAAAGCAAGGAAGGGAGAGAATCATCCCTTTATCCTTAGCCCAAGAAGCTCAAAGCCAAAAACTCACTTGCACACCACAGGAAGGTGCAAAGGGGAGGTTTCCCCCAGCACCTCCGTGCGCTTTGTCTGTCTCTGATTGCAATATCAGTTTAATTGAATGGGCACGCAGCACAGGGACAGGCACGCTCAGGAGGATGCCCACGTGTGGCACCTCCCTGCAGGCCCACAGGGAATCCTTTCCAGTGCCAGCTGCGGGGCTGGCCTGTGCACAGGGCCACAGAGCCAGCCCTGAGGCCAAGCACTACGAGGTGACGAGCAGTTAATTAACACCCACGGGGTTTATTTCTCCCTGCCGGTTCGCAGCCTGCCCTTTGGACAAGCAGCCAAGCAGAGACTTGCCGAGGTCACACAGCTCAGGGACAGGGGATGAAGGCTGCACTGAGGCAGAAGAGGCAAACCCACTGAGGAGAGCAGCTCTGCAAACAGCCCTGCCCCTCCAGCGCTGCTCCTGCCAGAACAAGCTGAGCAGCTGCCTCAGCCATTGGTCTCAGGATCCACCACAGCCACCCTGCTGGGCAAGATTTTATAAAGGAGAGCATAAAAGATGATGGCAGCTTGTGCCAGAATTCCAGAACTATGTAAAATAACTTCCACAATCAATGCAACACGGCACACGGCAGCTACCCTTCGATCTCACATTTTCAGTCTGGATTACCAAGCACAGGGTGAAAATAAAATGCCTTTCCTGAAAGGCAGCCAAAAGCCAAGGTCTTCAAATTCCAGTTTGTGTTCAGAGCTTTGTCACAATTTCACACAAGTAAGTTCTTAGCACGGAAATTTCCACAATTGCTTCAGGTGCATTTAAAGTAATTTATCTCCATGTGGGTGCATGGCTCCAAGAGCTTTAAGACTCACCTCAATATCAATCCTCAGTCTGTGGTTGCAAGGACAGAACAGAGATCCTCACGTGGCTTCAGCCCCAAGACAGGCCACCCCCTGTGGGGTGACAGGGGACAGTCCCCTCCTGATCCCACAAAACCACAGCACTGAAGTTCCTGTGGCCTTCCAAGGAAAGGGTGGAAGTCTCACTGGATGTGATGACTGCCAGTTCCTGTGGCACATCAGCCCAGGGAGATGTTGGAAAGTGCTGCTGAAGGGCTCTCTCTGCCAGGGTGAGGTCCCACCTCAGTTCTGGGCATTTTTTAGCAAACTCTGCGTGCATGGAGTTTTTTACCCTTCCCAGTGTCTGTCTCTCTCTGTCTCTTAAACAGCATTTGCTGCAAATCAGAACCACCTCAGAACTGGAAAATGTCACTTTGGGGATTATCTAAAAAACCAATCAAAATTCTTCACAGAAATAAGATGAAGTTTTCCAGACAGCTGCAGTTCCCACCTGTTTGCAGCATTTAGGGAAAGAAACTCAGAGGCTTTTTTCCCAGATGTGCCCAAGTGCTTCCTGCATTATTCAGTCCTTCTGTTCTCCCTTAGCACGCTGTCATGCCAAACCTGAAGGGATGAGTGGAAGGAGATGCTCCTCTGAGTCCCCAGAGCAGTCCCTTTTCCATGCAGGCTGGAAAAGCGAGCCCGTGGCACTGTCAGGAGCTCACTGGGACACCCGGGGAGGAGCAGCAGCAGCAGCAGCAGCTTGTTCCCATGCCCTGCTGGGCAGCAGTGCCCCATCCCAGAGCCAGCAGCAGCCTCTGCTGAGCCTGTGCCAGCCCCTGCTGTCCCCCAGTGCCCCCTTCCCGCAGGGAAATCTGCCCCCAGTGCCTCTGGAAGAAGCCTTGGCCTGGAGGAATCCCCTTGCGCTGCTTTGGGCAGAAATCCGTGGCTGGAGCTCGGCCTGGGAGCAAAGGGATCAGTGCCTGAGCTGAAGCCAGGGTGAGGCTCGTGCTGCAGACGTGGGAAGGGAGCAGGGATTGGTGTCCCTTCCCTTCCTCCCGCTGCAGCCCCCCTGGCACAGACTCAGGTGCAGCACTGCTGGTTCCTGCCCCTGAACTGGAACAGTGAAAGAAGGAAGGCTGCAGGCCAGATAAGGAAAAGCCTTCCAGTGGTGGTGACTCGGTTTCCATTTTAAAAAGGCAGGAAAAGATCTCCTACAAATACTCTTTTCTACAGCCAGGGCTGCTTATTACCTTGAGTGCTAAATCAGAGCTATGTATGTTTTCAAAGACCAAAACCCAACTCGCTTCCTCTGCCATGAAGCTGAACAGAATTCTGCTTTCTGTTCCAAGCAGGCTGGTAAATCACACAAAGTATTTTTACTGGATTTTAGCTGCTGTCCCTTGTTCCGTACGACTCACGGGCCCCAAGAGCAGCCTCAGCTCAGTGAAACAGGCAGTCAAACACCACACAGCTCTCACTGAGAAGAAACAATTAATTTTGCAATTTCCTACAGGATTTCTAATTATCAGAGCCTGATTTCTACAGCTGAGGTATCCCAGCCCTCAGGTATCCCATTTCAGGAGCTTTAATTCAAGCGGAACAGCTTCTTAATCTTGATTTTTTTGTGCTCAGGTGTTTCCATTAAAAGCCTACTTAGTCCTAATGTGGAGCAAAACTGGGATAATTCAAATCAAACATCTAAACCCAAGGAAAGTCAGAGGGGAGGGAAAAAGCAAAGCCACCTCAAAGCCAACAAGGAGTGAAGTATTTGGAATCTGTCCTCAGCCATGCTGATTTTAGGAGAGGACACAAAACCACAAGGGCAGAAATACAGCACATGTAAGCAAACAGCTGCCTGCTCTGGCTACAAACTGTGGAAGGAAACATTTCCTTGCTTCACAGTGCGCCTTCCTTTCCACTGATAAAGTCTGGAGCTCTGGAAGGACCACATGGAGATCTGCTGGTCCAAAGTGCTTCAAAAGCAGAACCTGCACTACTGCCCAAAAAATAAACACAGCTGCTTCTTGCCAGTGACCATTCAACCTTCGTGCAAGAAAAATGGGAATACGTTAGTTGGATCTTCAGACCCCTGCCCTTAGAAAGGAACGTTCATCCCTTGAGCACAGAACTGACAATTCACCTGTGGAATATTTTCCCGAGGTAGGAGGGGCCATCCTGGGCTGCAGCCGTCAGTGTCCGAGTGCTGCCGGGTCAGGAGCGTCACCACAGGAGAAGCGATGGATCTGGGAGAGCTGGGAGCCCCAAGGTGAGCCAAGGCAGCTCCATGTGGAATGCCACTCGCCAGCCTCATCCTTCTGAGGGAGCTGAAAAAAAGTTCATGTTTAGATTAAGAAAATGGACGAGGGAAGGGCAAGGGAAGATATTTTCTGAAACATCTTATATTTTGTCCTCAAACACAGGTGAAACACAAGTGCTGTGTAGAAACCAGAGTGGGAAACGAAGCCCCAGAGGAAGAGCTGAAGGCTGTGCCTCCCTGCCTTCCATTTATTGCCAGAGTTACTCAGAATGCAGACACTTCATCCCCAGTGCAAACCTGCAGGCAACATTACTTATCTTTAGGAAGACCTGAAGGCTAAAGCAATTCAAACTGGGATTTTTGTCTTTTCATTGTGAGGGGTGGGAAGGAAAGATGGATTAAATTGCTTTCTGCAGGTATCAATACGGAGTTTAAGGAGGTGGAGGGGCTGGGATTCCCTGGAATGACTCAAGTGCACATTTGCTGTCTTTAATGAAAGGCAGCTCAGAGTTTACAATGGAAAACGACAGAAATCCGATCCCATCCTGGTGGTCTGTGGCATTTGGCCTTGTTTGTGTGAGGCACCTGCAGGAGGCATTTCTTTACAGCAGATAGGAGGCAACAGCTGAAAGAGCCAGGTGTGTGTGTGCAGCAGCAGAGGGCTCTCCTGCCTGAGGGTGATTTAATGCCACAAACAAATGCTCATGGCCGTAATGAAAATGACTCTGCATTCCTTCATAGTTATCACATCAGATCGCTTTCATCCTTCTTAATAAAAACCTCTTAATAAGAATGAAACTGCCCTCCAAAGCATTTCATCACTGCTTTCAGGAAAGGGATCAAGGGCTGCTTGTCATTATTTTTCCAAACTGAGAAGAATACATTTCAATGAGGCTGTTTTAAGCTTTACTCCCTGTCCTTCTGTCTGGCTTCTGCCATTCCGTCTCACAGCGTTTCTGTGCTGAGGTCACAGCTGCCTTAGCAATAATAAAATACGTTCTGCATGTAGGCCTGAAGCACATGTGATCCTCCCTTAGAACAAGTTTAAATTTTAAACTTGTTTAAATTTTAAACTTGTCGGAATGCGTGATCTGAGTGCCCAGAACAGCTTTTTCAATCATCTTTTCACAGCAAAATGAAATAAAAAACACCCATCAGGAACAATTCCAGCTCCAACCAATTTGCTTCTGATCACAAAGCTTGACACTGTGTGCGTGGTGCTGGCACCCTGAGCTCCCCAGGGCGGGCAGCCTCCAAAGCCACGAGTCCCCGGCCTCTGCCAGGGCTTCATCCCCATCCCAGAGGGACACAGGGCCGCTCCCAGGCACTCGGGACCCTGGGATGGCAGCTGGGTGGGAGCACAAGGACACCTGCAGCCCACAGCCCCTTCAGCCCAGGCATCTGCTCCTCCAGCTGCTTCTGAGGCTACACGTGAATTCTCCTTCCCACATTCCTAAAATGCAGCCTGTCCTAGGGGTAGAGAGAGGAAAGGCTCGGGCTCAGCTTCACTCCTTCTCTTTTCCCTTGGCCAGCTCCAGCTGCTCTACTGCGTCAGGTCCGAGTTATTTATCCTCCCTTTAAAGGTTCGTTACAATTCACTCCCCACTCGTCACCTCTCACGTAGGAGGATCCAGGGAAGGACCCGGCCCCCCTGCAGCACCCTGGGCCAGCAGCCGGCCATGGATTTCCTGTGTTTTGGCTCTCCTCGTGCCCTTGGCACAGGGGAATGGACAGATGGCCCTGGAGCCAGGGCTGAGGCAGCAAACCCCTTGGAGGGGACACAATCTCCTGTCACAGGCCTGAGAAGTGATTGCACACAGTGCCCGCAGCCCTTCCCAGCTGAATAATGGGAGGAAATAAATACCGGGAAATGAAGGAGAAGAGTGGACATGCAACATGCAGATATCTCCTGATTTCTGCTCAAAGTGTTACCCCAGTGACGCTGGGCACTGATGAATGAGAGAAGCAAGGCGGACCAGGAGGTTTTTTCCAAACCTTTGGCAGCCATGCGTTGTCCAGAGCTCGGAATGACACGGCTGGTGCAGCCCCTGAGGCCGGGGCTTTCTGAGCCACCACACAAAAGATGAATCCTCAGCCAGCAGGCACAGGGACAAGGTGAGGAGCCCAGCACATCACGGCTAAGATAGAAATGGATCCGTCTGTCAGCAGTCACTTTACAGTGAATTGCTCCCAGTTATGCCAGGAACAGCTTCTAATGAAACACGGATTTAAAGGACTGCAGAGAGGAGGAAAACGTGCAAAGGAAATTCCTGCTATAATGGAAATTGAAAAGAGCTCTGGATTCTGCTGTTGTAATTGCAAAGAGAACGGAGGGTTTTGATAGAGGTGACAGGGAACAGCTTTTGGGGTATGGTTTGGCTGGGACAGCAATCTGCTCTCAAATGCCCAGCCTGTCCCCAGAGGTCATTCCCAAGGTGCTCGCTCAGGTGAGAAGTAGCAGTGCTGTGGGACAATCTCCCGATGGCCGCACAGGAATGTTCATCACGCTGCCTTCCTGCCACAGCAGGGAGCAGCCACGTGTCAGATGGTGGGCAGGGTGCCAGTGAAAAACTGGAGTTTCGGCATTCTGAACTCAAATCCCTCACACAGCCACACTCAGCCTTTCTCTTGCCACAGGAAGTCAATGAACCCATTATCAAGTCACAGGCAAATATTTCCCCCCAGTTTTTCCTGGGTTTTGATGTGAGGGAGGCGGGGATGGCACAGGTGCCCCAGAGCTGCTGCACACAGACCTGAGGGAGTGGGACACATTTCTCTGGGCAATCTCTTGGAGCTCTCCCACAGCCTGGCTCTGGAACACACCTCGCTTGTTTGGCAGGCACAGTGCTGTGCCCCAGAGAGGGGTTTAATAACCCTGAATTTAAAGTTATTAGAAATACCGCTGCTTTCAGAGTGCACAAATACTGAATTACTGCAGCTCTTTGAGATGGCTGAATTACCAGTAGTGCTTCATTGACTGATTTATGCAGGAAATCCAAACTCGACTTAGGTGTGGCACAGAAGTTATGGCTGTTACTCGGGAAATGTTTTCTGCCTTGGCTTTTGTTCCTGGGCAATGCTGCACACCAAACAAGGAATTTCCCCCACCAAACAGCTTCCCTGAAACACCTGCTGCCAGAAAGTTTGTCTGGAGCTTGCAGTGATGGATGAATTTTTGGCAGGTAATTGCAATTCAGATCAGATGCGGACAGATTTAGTACTGAGAAGCTCCCAGTTTATGAAGAGCACCCCTGATTTATTCAAGCACCCCCTCTCTTTTCACCACCACTCAGAAATGAATCACTTGGCTGTGCTGCTCAGGGCTCATCCAGCTGCTCAAAACACGAGATGCATCAGCTCAGCCCAGCTTTATCCACCCCTCAGCACTTGGGAGGGACCCATCACCGCAGCACCAGGCACACCACACCTGACCTCTGCAAGCAGTGCGCACCAAAGGAATCTGCAATTTGGAACAGTTACGTGCTTCAAACTCCTCAGGCTTACTAAAGCAAATTGTCAGTGCTGTTCACCACACCTGGGTGGGAAAACTGTGTTTCTGTGACACAGAAATATAATCCCAGTACAGCTGTTTTGGGCTGTGCCAGCTTTAGACAAAGGACACGTGCATTCACCTCCTTAGGTTCCAGACAGAAAGGACCGATCACACCCAGACATCTGATTTGAAACCCAGGCTGATTTGAGTCATGTTCTTGGCACGTGGCACTTGCACCAGTCCTCAGTGCAGTCAGCAAAGATTCACTGTGGGTGCTGTACTCAGCTCTGGCTGTTCCCAGACAATTTCCATCAAACCTCTTGGAAAGTTAGACATTCACTTTCTTTGCAACTCACATCTGCTCCCATCAAGGATTAGTTATGCATGGATAGCAGCCATATGACCTCCAGCTAATTCTCTTCTACCTCTCCCAGACTAAACAGAGCTAGGGAAGTGTGGGACATGCTTGGAAAAGAGCCATGGAAAGCTGAGGTGAAATGAGCACGGCAAATGCAGACACTTAAAGCACTTCTACTGGATTTAACCCAGAACTGGCATTGGAGTTCTTTCAGAATGGCCACTGAAGGGACTCAGGGAGAAGAATGGCAGAAGGTAACAGATGAGATCATCTCTAAAATAACCTACAGCCCACACCTGCCAGCACCTGCTCTGAGATCCCGGATTCTCTCCTGCTGTGGGCACAAGCAGACATCCAGAGCCAAGAGGGGCAGAGCCATGGTGCTCCTCTGAGTCCTGCTCCACCTGCCAGTTACTTCCAGCCCACAGGGACTTGCTCAGCCCGGTGCAATCCTGTGCATTTCCTGTCCAAGGTAAGCACCATTAGCTCCTGTGGATAAAAGTGTCTGCTCCCATTTGTTTGCCATTTAAAGTCTGTTTGGGATGCTGCCCTTGCCCTAAGCCATGGAGTGTTTCTGTTGTTATTCCATGTGCCAGTGAGTGCAATAACTTACAGTAGGAAGCTGCAGGCATGTCTCCTTTGGAGCAGGCAGCATGGCCTCTTGCTGGGACAACAGTCACACTTGTTTTACCAGCGGCTCTCAGCCTGGTTCAGCTCTGGGCCGGAGGCAGCGCTGGCACCAGCGCTCTTCGCGTACGGGCAGCGGTGAGTGACAGAAACATCAGTGCCCACAGAAAATCCACCTCACTCCTGCCACCACGGAGGTTTGGGAGCTGCCTTTCCCATCCTGCCCACCTCCCTCCTGCTGTCCCATGCCGTGGACTGAAGTGGCTGGGATCACTCCATGCCAGCAGCCGTTCCTGGGCTGGCTGTGACTCCCACAGGCTCTGTGTCCCAGGAGCTGCTGTGGCTCTTGGAGCCCCGTGGTTCTGCTTCCCTGCAGCTGCCCCACGTGTCTGTGCCAGCCCAGCCAGGGGAACACAGCTCTGCCAGCCGGGATCACTCCTTGCTCTCCTGCACTGAGGAGGAGAGGAGAGGAAGGAGGCACGTTTTCACCAGTGTTCATCCTCTCTTTAATTACAGGGGCTGCTGCAAAGGAATCTTTCTTCTGCCAGAACTTCCCAGGTACGAACGCTCGTCTAGCCTTTAATGGTTTTAGATAGAAGATGTGGATTCTCTCTCTTGCTCATAAATAGTGGTTGAAATCTTTAGTAAGCCAATATTTTAAGGACAGAGGGCCCACAGTGTCTCTGACAAAGCTGATTACAGAGCATCAGAATGAGGATACACCTCTATTAGAAAAGTTTTATAGGGAATGAAGATTTACAGTGGCGTTGTGCTGATTCATGAGGAGCAGATATGGAAATGCATCTCTGGCAGCCCCTCAGTGATGAAATATGCAGCACATGATGCATTTGTCTGTAGGACAAATACGTGTGTTGGCTGATTAACAAAGACATACGAACTTCTGAAAAGAAAGAAGAGGAAATTGTTCTCAGGAACAAACCAGCTAATTGTAAAACCAACAGGGAACAAAATGTGCCTGTTGAGTAACTACAATTTCTGCTAAACAGGAAACTTTCAGTATTAATTTTGAATGTACTTCCTATGCAACTGACCAGCATCCAATGACCAGAATGAACTCCGAGCACTTGAAATGCACCACTCTGCTGGTTCCAGGCACTCTCAGGGTCTGGGTGGCACAGCAGGCACACACAGGTGGGACAGGGCTTCTGATGACTTTTTTAAAGTTATCGCCAGAATCCACCAATCTGAGAAACAATTTTTTCAGCAAAAAGCAGTTCAGCCTCAAGCATTCAACAAGTGACAAATGAAGCTTTTCAAAACCAGAGGTGTCTTCATGTGTTGATAAGACAGTGTGTGAATGCTGATGGATAAATGTCATCTGCCTGAGAGTGCCAGATTTCAGTTTGTCCTCACATGGAAATTGTTTGCATTTGTACTCTACACGACTACAATGTCCACTTTTGGGGAAGAAAACAGAAATGCTAAAAAACAGCTTCTCCCTATTTATGTTCAAAAATAAATGACACAGTTGCTCTGTCAGTTGCAGAAACTTGAAGCAATTGATGCTGTTTGAGAAAAAAATATCATGATACAAATCATCAAGCTCGTAATCTGAAATTTCTGAAGTCCTTTTGCAAAAACAAGACCAAATTGTGTGAGGGGTTCAGGCACAAACTCCTGAGAGATGAGGGCTGTGAAATCTGTAGATTTCCCTGAGACTTGGTGGTTCCAAACATATTCTCCCAAGTTTCAGCTCTGCTAAAAGGAGAGATAGTAGATCTAGATACGTCTTTTAATTCAAAAAGGAAGACGGGGTGGTGCCTCAGAACTGCCAATATTTTGGATTTTTTCCCTGGTTCTGCTGGGTTTAATGGAATGCACAATGTTCAAAGGATCTTCTGCTTTTCATATATCTTTTTTGCAGTTTCTCTTCTATCCCTTAAGAAAAAGGAAGGAGAAGATAAATGGCAAGAGCGAGAGGGAGCGTTTGTTGCTTTGTGGTGCACAAAAGAGAGGGGAAAAAGAAGCGTAACGTGGAACACACTTAAAATAGTTGTTACAAATTTCTGTGAAGTAGAAGCAACTAATTTTAACAACTGCAGTATAAAACCCTCTGTGTTGTTCTCTTTGCTCATCCATACCTTTTATCTGTTAGGATGGGATATAAAAACGGGCGCTAACCAAAACTCCAGAGCAGCAAAGCTGCTGCATTACATTGCACTCACTTTGCAGGGAAGAGCTCTGAGGTAATTGCAGCCTTCCAGGAAAATTCCCAGGGGCAGAGCTGGTAGCAGAGCCTGTCCAGGGGCAGGGGGATCAGTGGGGACTGAGCACAAGGAGGTACAAGATGGGATGTTTGCTGTTCCTCACCTCTTAGGCTGCAGGGGACAACACTCAGCTTGGAGCCAGCCTGGGGAGCCGTGTGAGGACCATTCCTGCAGCGGGGCAGAGCAATCCCAGGTCAGTCCCAGGTTCTCCCAAGGGAGCACCAAATCCAAGCTCTGAATATCCATGGTCATGGGACCAGGCACTGTTCTTCCAGCACAGGCAGCCATGAACATGAAGTTAGGCATTATTTTGACCTTTCTCATCCTCTGGCATCACACTCTCCCCCTTCACTGGCTCGGGAACTCTTGCCTGAGCCCCTCAGCCACGGGCCAGGGTCACCCTTGAGCTGCACTGCCCTTGGCAGCTTCCCCTTAATTTGATCCCATTGTGTCCATGTTGTGAAGTTCACACCCAACAATCCTGTTTCCATCTAAAACCATGGCAGAGTCCTCCTGCACAGTTGTTCACCCGTGACTTCATTCAAGGCTGGGACTCAGGGTTGGGAAGGACCAGGACAGGTTATTTCTCACAAGGAAGTGATCCATCACTGCTTCTAACGATGTTAAAAAACCAATAGTGTTCTTATTTTTGCCTTTCCTAGGCTGACAGACTGGTAACACTTTTTTCTCCCCCCTGTACCTCAGTCCCCAGCTGATGCTGAGGGAGTTTCCCTGTTTCCCTGGGAACTGGTTCCCACTGTGGTGCCGGGGGCAGCGGTGATGGATGCAGGGATGAGCTGTCCTGCCCCCAGCTGCAGCCCCCAGGCTGTGCTCAGTGCCCACCCAGAGCCACGGGACAGCTCGGTGCTCTCACCTCTGCATTTGCTCTGTGCTTGCTCTCATCTCACAACACCTGGCAGGAGCCAACACCTGCCAGTTATCCATAACCACATCCTGCCAGCACTCCGCACTGCCACAGCCAAAGGCCTTTCCAAGCTTACATCAGAAAGTGTCAGCAGCTGTGGAAAACCAAGGACTCTGCTACAAGTGACACTCATTTCCTCCAGCACTTCAGGCCACGGTGGGATGGAGGTGTTGCAGGGCATTGCCTGTGTTTCACCTGCTGCCAGCTGTGGGAAGGATGAAACAGGTGACCACGAGATGCTGTTTGCAGCAGGGACAAACACAACCAAAGAAGTTAATATGGTTTTGTGTGAAATCTAATAAAGAAACCTCAAAAGACAACAAAACCCAGGTAAATTTACTGCAATTGGAAAGGTTAGAAATATTTAAAAATTATCTAAAAGGCTAATACAATCTAATGATGTCATTTTAGGTGCTTCTCGCAGCTTGTCCTTTAAAACTCAGCAGCATCATAGATTTGGAAGGTCAGGAGGAAGGAAAAAGGCCACGTGTGAACCATCTCCTCTTGTTTCCCACCCCACTGCTCTCTGTTTTCTCTGCAGTGACCTGTGAGAGACATCAGCCTGAAAAGTGAACTCCAGCTTCAGAGTCAGGATTGCACTGGGACAGAATCACAGCTTGGGATTTCAGCCTGCACTTACACCAAGAATGAAGCTTTACAGTCATGGAAAACAAGAAGGAAAAGAGCACAAGATCATGACTAGAACATGAGCACTTCTTTCTCACTATAAACTTGTTCACCAGGCAAGTACTTCTCCTCTAGTAAAAATTAATACCTGCCAAATGTGCAGGGAGTGTAGTTACACCTCATGTATTACAAATAATGCACGAGCCCTACTCAGTAGTGTCACTGAAACCAAACCACAACATTTTACATCAAGGCAACTTAAACAAGCAATCAACAGCATATGGTAATGTTGATATCAAGAGGAGTCACCATACAAAAGATGGGTTTTTTCCACACAGAGGAAAGATTAAGCACCTCTTCAGTGGCAGAATCATGGGAATGCCTTGGGCACCCGGTTTAAACGCAGCCCAAAGCCATCTGAGCTGCACAGCTGGGCAGGCCAAGGCCAGAGGGTGAAGAACTGCCTGCACAGGGCCTGGGCCACCCCCTGCACACAGCTGAGGGGTGAGGGGCTGCACGGCCCCACTGCCTGCAGGAGCTCGTGGAGACACTGCGGGTTACAGCCTCAGAAACGTTCCTGGCACAGCCCAAATACTTCCTGTTCAATCAGTGCCAAACCACCAGGGAGGATCTGCAGCAGCTCCCTTCCCTAAGCCCTGGGCTGGGGTGGGATCAGGAGGGGACTTTTCTCCCCCGTGCTCCTTTCACTTGGACAAGATGTGCTGCAGCTGCCAAAATGAGGAAGGAAGGAAGGAAGAGCCCAGTGGGCAAAATGCCCAGAGCTCGGGAATTACAAAGAATTACATTGGCTTTTGAAGTGGTTAGAGAATGATAGAAGGAGAAAGATCTTCATACTGAGGGAGTTTAAAATAGGAAAAATCCCTGTTCATCATCATTAATTACTATTTTCACAGTAGTTTGTGGGGGCAGGAGAGGGGAGGGAAGCAGAATGGGAATGAGGGAAGCAGAGGCTGAATGAAGGATAAGAACTATCAGCTCCTGACCTACTGAAAGATTTGAGGTGAAGCAAGCGTGACTTGCTTCCCTTTCTTGGGCCATTGCACCAGTGCTCCGGGTGTTCCTGGTTTTCTCTTCTGTCCTGTCCATAACCACACTGAGATAATACAAAGAGCACCTCGGGCACAAGTATGGCACAGTCCTTACTTCTTCAGATTCTGTTGCATTTATGTTTTGAGAAACAGTCGCACATTGCTTCCATGTATTTTCATTTATTCTGACAGCTCCTGATTAAAGACAATTCCAACTTCTCCAGGTTGCTCCACAAAGTATTCTCCCTCATCTTCTCACATGGATTCTGCTATGGAGTACCAGTGTAAATATGGCACCTCATTTATAAGAGTCTCCAGCCTGTTTATTCCTCATCTCTTTCTCCTAGATTTTTAAAGGAAGCGCTCACTATAACATCAAAACATTTGACAAATGAGCAGACACTAAAAAATGCCAAGTCCTGATCCAGTTGTAATCAGCATAATCCCACCAAAATATTCCCAAAGCTTTTATAACAATGCCTGAGTTCAAGGTGGAAAGGCTTAAAGAAAATCCACTGTCTTCAGATGCTAAAACCTACGCTGTTTGATAAACAGGGATTTAGTTCCAATTAAACAGATGATTAAAGAAGAAAAAGCTCAGAGAATAATCAGCCCTAATTATACCACTGCTGCTAGTGTAATTAATCAGTTTTGCGACCTGCAGCATTGAGATAAGGAGCTACAAGATGTGGAGATGAAAACTTGCTGTGTAGAAACTAAGGATCATCATTATCCACACGAACACATTAACACTAATTGCTCCTGGCCATGGGTTGTGTTTGGCCCCTTTCTCCTGCCTGCTCTGCTCTCCCACGCTCCCTGGCCCATGGAGCCACTTCAAACATCTGCAGTGACCTGAAAGGACAAAGAACATGAACCTAACACTGCCATTCCCACCCCTGTCTGTGCCTCAGAGAACTCCTGTCACAGCCTGCTGTTGTTTGTGAAGCCATTTTTCAGGAGCATATGAAGTTCTCTCACACCACACACTGGTAAAGTGAACTATAAAAATAACTTCTCAGTGACAAGAAAGGCATAAATCACAACGACAGAAATTCATGGATGCACCTCTATCTAACGTGCTGCCCTTGAGCCCTCCTGGTAATGAGCATTTCCTCTAAGAACACAGCACACAATCCCAATAATCTGTGATTTTCCATGTTAGCTGTAAAGGGAAGCAATAATGGAGCAGTAAATGCTGTTCATCTCAGTTGGGTTTCAGCATCAGCTTTAAGTTGTCCTGGCCCCGCAGGTTTAGGAAGTACCCTTAGCACTACTTCAAAGTAGTTTTTGTGATTTAATTTCATATTTATGCCTTTACTCAGCTGCAAGAGCTGTTTCCAATAAATAAAGAGGGCAGCCATGAATCTTCCATCCCAGCTGTAAATCCCTGCAGCAGATACATTTTCAGTGATGCGAGGCTGGCGCTCGCGGGCTCTTTCTCCATAAATACGTCACTGTCCGTCCCAAGCCCCTGGTGGAAATATGGCTTCA
>JAGGNK010011404.1:0-24972 GCA_017590115.1 Montifringilla adamsi
TGTTCAAAAAGAAGAGAAATTATGTTCTGCTTCAGAAACAAGAGCATGTAACTGACTGAGAAAGAATCCTGATGATGAGTCTGCAGAGCCTTCCAAGACCCTGTCAATTGAGAGGCACTACAAATAATAAAATATTTTCTCTTGACCGATGTTCACTGCTACTGTGCTCCATATCACAGCCTTACCTTCAAAGGTCTCTTTGTCACCACAAAGTAGGGGTGCCTGAAAATCTTTATTAATTTCTCATAATTTTTGCTTGTCCAGACCCAAAAGAACAGAACTGATGATGAGAAAATGCAGGTCACACCAAACGAGCATCTCAGTTGGCGGCGATGGTGGACTGGATCCAGGAGACGTAGTTGCAAACCTTGGTGTAAACTCCGGGATGACCCTTCTGGGCACACCCATAACCCCAGGAGACAATGCCCTGGAGCTCTCCATTGCAGGCCACGGGACCGCCAGAATCTCCCTGTGCACACAAAGGGTATGGATATTCAGCAAATGGCATCAGCCTCAGCAATGAGCCAGAGATCCCTGAGATCACTGACTCTGCAGGAAGCCCTGCCAGGGGTACTCTGCACAAAAGTTCTACAAAGGCTGTTCCTGATTCACACTCTCCACCTGATGCTACCATGCCTGACTTGAGCTCCAAGGGCACCACAGCTAGGAATGAGTCAGCTGCCTGTTTTTGCCGGATGCGGCACTTGGCAAAAACTTGGCAAACCTTCAGGATATGTGTGCCCAAAGGCTCTGCTGTCATTCAAAAACTCAGATTTACCAGAGCAGTGAGTACAGCTGACTCTGTAATGTGAAGGCCTCTTCATCTGGGAAAAGGCAGGAGAGAAATGACTGGGAAAGGAGAGGCTGATGAGTTACCTGGCAGGAGTCTTTTCCTCCCTCCACGAATCCTACACACATCATGTTCTTGGTAATTTGCCCAGGGTAGGCATCAGAGCACTGCTGGGCAGAGAGGACCGGAGCGTTCAGGCACTGCAGCTGGTCTGGGTAGTTAGCTGCAAAGAAAAAGGGAGAGATGGTTGATGGCATTGCTGAGTCCTTTTCAGAGCTCGGAGAAGACATTAGCAGCAAAGCAAATGCTGGACACCCCGTTCTAGCAGCCATCCTGCTTCCTGTCAACAGCAAGCACAGCATGGGTCCCTTCTGTAGAGATGGAACAAATTCTACCCATGGGCCCACCATTCTGCACTGCAGCCACCTTACTTTTCTGGTACCTGGAAGTTCATCAATTGGCAAGAGTGGGGCCTCTCTTGTGATACCTACACTGGAAGAAACCTGAGCCTCAGGAAAACCGTCCTCTCCTCTGGTGCAGGTTTAGATGTCATCAGTGGAATAGACACCTCTCACCATGCACATCTTTGACCATCGGTGTGAGAGGACAGAGATCTCTGGTAGGAATTCAAGATTCACAGTCCCAGACTTCACCCTTATTCTCAGAGAATGGACAACTCTGTTGACATTAACTCTGCAGTCCCTACACTGACGCATCACTCAAAAAAGCTGTCCCACAGCACTTCCCTGTGTTTTAGCCTGTCCTGTTGGGGGTTAATGGCCAGGTCTTAGAGACTGTCCTGGGCCCCCAAGGCTCTGTACGTTCCCCCAGAGTACTCACAGCCACTGCTGAGGGTGTTGCCCCAGCCGGAGATCAGGCAGGTGGTGCCGGCGGCCACGCAGCTGGTAGGCAGAGCAATGGTTTGGACAGCATTGCTGAGCTTGGCTGGGGTGGCCAGCTTGATGAGCATGATGTCATTGTCCAGGGTGTAGGAGCTGTAGCCAGAGTGGCGGATGACTTTAGCAGAGTTGATGAACTGCTGTGTGGACTCGGTGAGCTCCAGGTTGTGTTTCCCAAGCTGCACTTGGATGCGACTGGAAAACACAAGGCACAGCGTGTCCTTTACTGCTATGGGCAGGTTGAGAGAAACCTCCCTGTCACTGAGTGCACTCGCTCCAACATCACTGCCACAGAAGCCTTCTGGGGCAGGGGATCTTTCTTGTCCTGCAGGGAGCCCTGGGGATCCACACTGACATCTTAACCCACTCCAAGCATGGGTGGTGAATTTCTGCAGGTTTGTAAACACATGACAGCAGCTGAATACAGAGCAGCACTAGACACAAATATTCTGGGATGAGGCAAACAGCTCCAGTCTGACCTCAATCCTCTTCCTGTTCTCCAGGAAGAGTGCCTTAAATTCTAAGTACGTTGACCATTCTTTAGTGAGCCCAGACCTCTCTGCTTGATTATCCCATTGTTATTTCAGAAAATGCTCTGCCTTCACAGGAACATTTGCAGAAGTGGAAAAGCCCTCAGGATACCTCGGCCTGGCTTCCTGAATGATCCACCCATCCCTTGGCTGTCTCCGGTGAGAATGAGGCACTTACATATTTCTATCTCACAGCTCAGAATTCCTGCTAGAAGTGAACTGGAAGACAGAAGTAGGTTATAGAAGGATGTCATTTTTCCACTCACGATTTGTAGCAGTGAGCAGCCGACACGACCCACTGGCTGCTGATGAGGGAACCTCCACAGAAGTGATATCCAGAATTCAGGGACACCTGATAGGGCACAGAGTTCTTTGCACAGGTGTAGCCTCCCACAATCTTGTCATCATCATCTTCAGCAAAGGTGGGGAAGGCAACTGGGAGACAAGAAGTGCCAAGAGTCAACAGCTGGCCTAAGGGAATGTGCCTGCAATCTGCCCTGTGCCTGCCTGTCTGAAGCCCCTCACTTGTAGGTTCCCCTTCTGTGGACACTCAGGGCAGCGCTGGTGGGCAGGTCTAAGGCACCTGCATTTGCTGCACCCTCAAAGAAGGGGATCAGACTTACACTGGTGCCTCACATATCTGCAACTAAAGCCCTGCTGGCTACTCCCTGAGGGAACACAGGGACACAGAAATGTTCTTCTTGGATCAGATCATGCGTTTGTCTTTCCCTGGATCCTGTCTACTGAAACAGTCAAGGGCTGACTGAGGGAAGAAGTAAAAACTACTGTGCAGTGATATTTTCTTGGAGCACACACGGAGGGTCCAAAATTTTGCAGTTGCCTTAGGACTTCTCGGTCCAGAACTATTCCCTATGCACTCCTCAGTCCTGAAGGAAGAGGCAGCCTTTTTCTGAAGCTGTGGCCACAACTCCATAGCTGGGTTGGGAACCTCTATGAAGGTGTTCATTCCCAGCTTGTGGAACAAGGCATTATGAGCGGACAGAAGATGGAAGCTGCAGGGCTCTGACTTGTGCAAGTCAAAACTGGACGTGACTTTCCCGCAACAGGCTACCTTGCAGTTTTGATTTAGAAAATCAATTTCCTATTAAATGAAAGAAATAGAAATAAAAAATATACTCACCAGCCACCCCAATAAAGGCGAGGAACAGCAGGCACTTCATGGTCCTGATTCGACCTCAAACCCAGACAGGCTGACTGGACGTGGGAGCTGCTAGAAATACGTTTTTGGTGATGGTCTTATCTCTAGTCCAAGGTTTTCTCCAGACAAAAAGTACACAGTGGAAAATTTGAGGATCCAAATGTGGGTATTAGCAGGCATTGGTAGAATGTGCAAATGTCACACATGTTAATCATAAACCTCTGCTAAGATAGAGAGCTATTTTAATTATTCTGTAAGGTAGCCTTCAATCTAAAAATACCTTTTGGCTTTGGAAGATGTGTAGTTGTTTGTCTGTCTCATTCTTATACACAGCACCTGTAGAACAGGAATAACAACTCTCAAACCTCTTTCAGATTTCTCTGTGCTGATGGTATCTTTCTTAACAATGCATGTTTTTACCCGAAGTTGCATATTTTAGGGAGTGGACAGACAGATACATTGCATTTTTTGGGGAAAAAAAAAAAAAAAACCAAAAACGCCAGCAAACCCAGTGGTTATCTTTGTTAAATTTATTTTAGCAAATTCCTTTTCTTGAATAATGTGTGTTTTTATCATGTGCTCTACAGTGTTTTCCTAAATCAAATTCCTCCATTGTAATTTCAAAAGGGAGCATAGAGAAACGATCCTGTGCCCCCCACTGCTTCCCAAGTTAAATAGTTCAAATGTGGCAATGCTCAGCATCTCCTTTTTTAATTTCTCTCTGCTAACCTGTATTAAAATATCTGCCTGAGTACCAAACCATGCTTTTATTCATCTTTGGAATTCTTGTGTCATTCTTGGCTCAAGGGTGACATATAAATTATTCTTAACAAATGGAAGTGCATCGTATAGGGCTGGCTGATAATCCCCCAGAACATTGCCATGGCTACTGGAGCCTGGGCTAGCTCTTAGAATTCCAGCACCATGCCAGGAGTGGGGAGCTGCCTCGGTATGGGGATTTACCAGAGGCAGAGCCTTTAGAGCCACTTGCTGTATGGTGCCAGACACAAGCCATGACAGGGACCAGGCAGAAGAGAAAGGAGGAGGCTGTCCGCCTTGAGGTTGCACAAGGAAGGGTCTATTCCAAGTAAAGAGATCAGAAACGAAGAGCCCTGGGCACGCCTGTGCAAGGCGTTTTATACAGATAGAAGTCAGGGGGCAGATACAAACAGAGAACCAATAGGGAATCCTCAGGGGATGAGCGAGGGGATTACATCAAGTGTCTAAGCCCAAATGGGATAAGAGGGTGGAAGGAATGGGTCACATGGGCCAATGGGGCTTCGAGGAGTAGAGGAATTCCAAAAGGGTGTTGCAGTCAGGGATTGGCCCAAGGTTAAAGTGGCAGGGAAGGTTCCAGAACAAAAGGGGCTGGGTTGCCTTTACAGGCAGGGAAAGAGCTGGAACAAGAGGCGGGGAATGGTATGAGGGACAGCTTTGAGGGCAGGTAAAACCCAGGGGTAAACAAACTCAGGGAGAACATGGGGGTACAACAGAACAAACCACTTAACAAGGAAGCAATAAAATAAAATTGAACTGCAACAGAACATGATATCCGAGGTTCCCTAAGCTACTTGCTTAAATCAGCAAGAGGAGACTCCTGACCTCTTCCTAGGCTACTGCTAAAGCTCACAGCCAACGATCTGGATCATAGCTCTGTGACTCTTGCGTTCCTCAGTCTTTGACAACAGGTATCTAGTGAACATACCTCACCCAAGCCCCTCTCATTCTCTCTGACACCCCTTCTAGAGGCTCCCATAAATCCCAGAATTCCATATTGTTCTGTTCAGGGGGCGAACTGATGTCAAATGAAGGCAAATGGTGTTTCTGACTCACGATTCAGAGCTCATCCAGCAAGCAGTCTCAGAGCAGCCCTTCAGGTCTTTCCATGAGAACTGTGGAGGATGAACAGACCCCTCTGAATTACAGCTGAAATTAGAACACCCTCTGATACCCTCCTTTCTTTCTTTCTTTAGAAGAAGAAATTCCTGTCTGAAACATAAATAACTCCTTCTTCTCAGTGCGGCTGAACATCCCACAGACCCACTGACAGGTTTTTTGTGGTATCCTTCAAAGAATACACTCAAGGGTGTACAGCCATTGCTGCAAACAAGTTTCTCATTTCATGCAGTAATGCTGCAGTAGAAAGCTGGTGGCTCCTGGGGGCACAGGAATGGGGAGGGCTGGTGACTGAGGGGTAGCTGTGTTAGATATTTTCAATGGAGAAGCAATGGCAGCTTGTTTTTCTGGAACTCCATGTTCCTAGTTCAAATATTTTGGTCAGCTGTATCATCACAGGACTCAGATAAAGGAAAGGTATTTGTCCAGGCTGATGCAAGATCCTGGGAAAGAGAAACCTGTTGAGACTATGGGCTGACAGAGGTAAAGCTTCCCATGAGCATAAAACATGAAGTTTCTGAACTTAGTCATTTTACATCTCAGTCATTGGTTTGATCCCTATATGAGCCATTCACTTATGAGTTGGACTTGATGATCCTTGTGGGTCCCTTCCACCTCTGGGTATTCTGTGATTCTGTGATCTCACAGGACTTTGTGGTGGAGGAGCAATTCCTCCTCTCTTCCCAAGTGTCTTCTGCCAGTGAAGTATTCCTGGACAGGCACACCTAGGACTTGGAACATCAACTCCTTGCTGGGGATCAGGAGAGTATTTGGTGAAGGGCTGTGAATCTTCTAGGCTTTGCATCTGAAATCCATATTCAGTGGCAGTCTTCTGGCTTATGATGTTCCTGTGCAGGAGTCTTCAAAGTGGGGTGCAAGATGATGCACTGAGGTGTGAAGTGGAAGCATTAGAACTTTAGTGTTACACATATCTAATTATCAGCTACTCATTGTACATATACTGTGTGTATGTGTTAAAAAGTACTTCCCTGATAGGGAGATACAAAGAAGAATTTTTGGAGAACACTGTTCTAGTACTGTAAAAAAATATTTCACATGGGGTTTCTCACATTTTGCTACAACATCCAGTGTCCAACAGTGTCCAATTCTGCAGAGCCGTCATGTCCTCTCTGATTTCTTCACTACCTTGCAGCCATGCTGGTTTTTGTTAAGTTTTGGGGGGATGAAGAAGGAAAGTTATGACTTCTTTCAGAGTGCCTGAGCTCAGGAACTGGGAAGGAATTCTGGATGACTGTGGCCAGAGGCATTGAGGGAATAAAAAAGTAAGAAAATAGCATGGTACTAGGAAGAAGGGTAGGAAAATCCTAAGAACAGGAGTTCCACATCGAGCCAGATGTGGATATAAAGCCTCAGGCTTTGAGGCGGGAAACAGACTGTGTCCCAGTAATCTTCAGCAAATGGCTGGACCAGGAAGGAAGGGCCTTGAAAGGACAAAGCAGAGTGGGACATCAGATTTGAAAATATTTATTTAATCCACCTCATCCAGCATATGATCTGCAAGAGAGCAGAAGAGCTGAAGAACCTTCCCTGGAAGGTCTGTGTACCCCAAGCCTATACTAACTGGGCAATTTTAACATCTCTAAACCTAGAATCTGACTCTTTGCTATAAAAATATGGGATGGAGAGTTTGGGAAACAAAAAGGAAGACAAGGAAGGACTGGGAAAAGTGTAAAGGTAGTGATGTGGAAAGTCAGATAGTCTGAAAAACTTTGGAAGAAGTTTAGAGGTGGCAGCCAGCAAGGCTGGCACAGTGAAATAGAATGGATGAGGAAAAGGAACTTTCTCCAAACAAACAGACAAGCTGCTTCTATTAGAAATAGAATTTGACTGGACTGTTTGTGGGTGAGAGCTGTAAAGGAGCTGTAAACATGAGTCTGACTGGGCAAGAGATGACAAGCCTGAGGAGGAAGGATTCCTCTAAGAATTGTCTGCAAAGAATTGGCCCTGGAGGACCTTCCTGTACTAATGTAGACTATTGAAAAGGACTGGCCTGAGATGCCTTAAATCCCCTAAAACTACAGAGCCATCTCACAGTCGCCACTGACTTGGATGCAATTCTAGTCCGGATCTTAGGCACTAAGCCTACATATAGGTTGGATAATGGGTTGCCAGTGCCTTTGTCGCTTTGCAACAGGCATTTTTCTCTAACATTTGGGACAGGGAAGATCACCTTTGCCTGATGCTCTGTTGCATGACATTAGTTTCCAAATCCAGCACAAACCCTGCTAAGCCAATACTTACTGTTTCCCAGTGTATGTTAAACACTCTTCAGTGCGAATCTTTTCCTTGTTCCCTTGGTTCTCTTCCATGTGGGCAGCATACCTCAGCCTTTTCCTCATTGTCATAACTCTTCTATGGTCTCTTTTACCCTTAGGGAGGAGATCTCACAGTTTTCCCCCAAGGCTCACTGTTAGGCTGGGCTGACAGAGGGGAAGCTGCCACAGCTCCAGGCTCCCTGGCTCAGCTGCAGTAAAAATGAGAATGTCTCCCCAGTATTTATACCAATAAATACCAAGCATACATACATCTGTACACAGATGAACACATGGATCAACATAGATGCACCCACAGAAGCAGCACCGATGGCCTCATCTTTTGTCCCTCTGTGGCTAGGGCTCACAGTGGGAAATCAGGGTTCTAGACAAGGGTTCAGTAGTGGAAAATATATGTATATACATGTACAGTGTGCAAGCTTTTCACATGTTTCTGTGCTGAGATACTGAGTCCAGTGACTGCCACTGGATCCCAGTCTCCACATGTGCCGGCCCTTGGACCTCTGAGTCCCCTAGCACTGCAGACCAGTTGCCATTATGTCCACACACACGTCTCACACAGCTCCCTCTCCAAAAAATGCCTGGGACTCCCCTGCTTCCTCTTGTTGCCACCTCTCACTGTTCTTGCCATTGTAGACACACACCTGGAGCCCAGGTCACCCCACTTACTTGCCAGGTAGTCTGCCTTCATGTTCCCTAGAGATCACACACTCGCACGCCCTCCCTCTGCCCAGCTGCCAGCATGGGGAACACATGGCCCCTCTTGCCTGTGGCCCTACTCCAGTGTCTGCTGCTTAAGTTCACCCACTCTGGTCTCTCCAGCTGCTGGTGCCTGTGGTCTGATCCAGTTCCTAGTCCTTAGATGTCCAGACACAAAACACATGCACATAGAATAGACAGTTCCTCCCTCAGGTAAATACTTAGAAATGGAACTTAGTACGTCAGGGCTTAGTAAGACTGAGCTGAGCCAGTCAAAGCCAACTAAGCCAGACAAAGCAAAGCCAGGCAAGTGTACTCACTAGCATCCTGTTTACCTGTGAATGGCCCATTTTATAACTGTATTCCTCCACTCTTCTGCATCTGTTCTTCCCCAAATACAGTAGTTCAGGGTCTTACTTGGGAAGATTGACCATACCTGCCTTTATCTTGGTACTTTTTTGTTTTCCCTTATTTCATCTTTAATCTTAGAAGAAAACAGTCTGAAATAATTAGGCATTTTGAACTGAAAAATGAAAGGGTTGTCAATTTAGCTGCTCTTCAAAAAGCAGTAACATACTAAGCAATTCCTGAGAGACACACTAGAGGTCCTGAGTTACATCTTCCTCTTGCTTCCTTCCTTTGGAGAGTCTGCAATCATCTTTTGTTTCCTGAGACAGAAAAGCTCATCTGAATAGAAATCTTCATCCTGCAATGAGTAATAAATTCTAGCATAAGTGATTAAAGAAGCAGATGTAGCCCAACTGCATTGAAATGGTTTTTTCCTTGTCTCAGAGTTCTTACACAGAACAATCTTAGAATTAATTCCCACAGCCTCCACAATCTGTTTAATTTCCCATCAAGTCTCTGAAACAGTTTCTCCCTCCGGGATTTAAGGTCTGATTATTACTGGGAAAAAAAGGCTTTTAACAGCCTGTTTGGCATGACAGACAATAATCAAACTAAAAACCCTGTACTGTCTTCATGCACAAGGCATGCATTTTGGGACACTGATCAAAGCAGCAGTGTCCTACAGAACTGTCTCAGCAGGGTCCATGGAAGTGTCTGAAAAGTGTCCCATTCCAGCAGTAAGGTGAAAGGGCCAAATGTCAATAAAATAAAATGAAGAACAAGTAAAATCAAAATAAACCTTCCATAAAAAGAAGAAAAGCTTGTGAGGAGTAAAAGCTAAAAATAAGCAGAAAATAATCATAATAAAAGGATATGGAAGTATATTAAATTTGTTAAAATTTATTTGCTAACTGATGTATTGATTTTGAAAACAGCATAAAAATTCAAAGAAAATTGTATGAAAGGTAATTAAAAAATCAAAAGGCCCATATCATCTGCAATTCCTTGACAAGTCACTGAAACTGTAATATCTCCAGCACAGGGTTCAACCTCATGGCAGCACAGGTAAGGAATAATTTCTCCTGAGAAAACCTAAGAACTGGCCAAACCCCTATTTCGTAGATGCAAAGTGTTCATGACACTGGAGATCACACAAAACTTTTATAAATCATATAAAATGTATTTTCAGTCATGATTTGGAAGAAGCTATAGCTTCTCAGGTAATTTCTGTTAACTCCCTTAAAAAGAAGGATTGAAAAGGTGAGACAGGGAACATTCACTACAAAATTTCTGAGATTTATATGGCGCTGAATCCTGGAGGATTCTAAAACTAAGCCTCAGGCTCTAAGACAGCACACTATTGCCAGGCTTATAGAAAGAAAATGCCTTCTATATAAATGTCTAGAGGCCAGGGGAAGATACAAATCTCTCTAGAGCACCAGGGAAATATGGGAGAGGGGATAACAACAAAATGTGATGAAAAAGAGAAAACCTCAGAAGTATTCCACAGTTTTTTAAAGCTGCAATATCAGGATTACTGAAGGTCATTGGAATTAATTTTGTGTATTACATTAAAAGTGCTAGGGACAAAAGAAGCAGTTGCAATAATAATTTTGAATCTTATATATTCAGAAAAGAATGGAGAGTGGCATAGGTCCTATCTATAGAACTGTATAGAGTAGAATAGAATATATTCTATATATAGGATAGGATAACGAAGGATGTCTCTGGCAGGCTAGAAACAAACAGAGTGTCCATGAGGTTTAACTACGGTTTTTGTTTTGAGGAAAAAAACGGCTGGCGAAGATGTCTTCTTCTTTGTAAAAGTGAATTAGAGCTCCCAGAAAGATTAACCAGCAGGGAATATGCATGCCTGTCTGGAAAACTGAAGAAATTAAGATATGATGAAACACGATTTTTGTGCCTTTGGTATCTTGATCTATCATCTTTGCTTCTGACTAACAAGATCACAATTGTGAAATGCCGTGCTCCACGCATTAAGAACAACTCTTCAGAATGAAAAAATACAGCTGCACATTTGCTGGAAATCCTTCTGCAAAGATGGCCCAAGTTATATAAATGGATTAAAAAAAATCATTTATGAATCAACTGATCCTAGGTTCTGGTCTGACCTCCAACACCCAGACCCTCTCAGTCATGGAATGACAGCTCAGCATTCAGCCAGCAATATACTGGTCTGGGAGAAATTCCGCATTTGTGTCAGGAGCTCAGAACACCGACTTGTGGAAAAGCTAAAGCAGACCTTGGAGCCACATGAACATTTAGCTTTGCTTTTACTGGCTCATCAAAGAAAGTATCAAAGCTGGACAGTCCCTTCTCTCTTCCCTGCCCAAGCTTGACAGACAAATCAGGGCAAGGGGAGGAGCATTGGTCTCTCCTATCTCTTACCTCACAGTGAGCCAGAGCACACTGTCCTGGGAGAGCTGGAGGGCCATGCTGGCTGTTGTGCTTGCTGTTTTACCTGGTGAGAGACAACAGATCCGTCTGCAGCAGGGCTCTCATCCAGGCCATGCAGGGCTACTGTGAGGTAGAGGACCCCTTTGGCTGTCATCTGTACTCCTACTCCTCACTCTCTCTTCTTATCTCTTATTAATGCAGGTGTTGGGATTGGAGCCTACATTGCTCAGTGGCCTGACAAAATCCTTCAGAGACCTGGAGGCTCTTTGACCATCTCCTGCTACCAGAATTACAGTAACTTTGCCTATATGTACTGGTACCTGCAGCCTCCAAGAAGTGGTTTGAAGTTAATAGTCAGCAGTACATTTTGGAAGTATAACTCTTACAAGGATGGTAACTCTGAGGCCAAGTTTGAAGTATACAGAGAGAGCAGTAATTACTCTCTGATGACAATCAAGAATGTGACACCCCAGGATGAAGCCACGTATTTCTGTGCTGCGAGCGGTCACACGGTGTAGCAACGGCGTTGAACACTAAGATAAAACCCCCACCTTCTCTCAGTGAGAAATGGAGTCTTTGAAAATGTGAGAACAGTCAGGAGAGGGGCAGAGGAAGAGCAGAAAGAAGATTACGAAGAGATTGTGGCAATGGACGCAGGATATTTTGAATGGGAGAGAGATAGAGCAGTGCAGCAGACTCTGTCTTTGAAGGCAAAGACCTTCAGAAATACAAACCCATAGATCAGCGCAGACAACTGAGGCACGGCTGGTATGGTTAGATAAGGCAGCAGGTATTTCTGATGATTAGTACTCCAGATGCACAGCCATGTTCCAGGGCACTAATTCCCCACAGATTCTCCTACAGCACCAGTAAAAAACTACAGAGCAGCTAGAGAATTCAAAGTTCTTCCCCATAGTCATGATCTATACAGAACTGAGATGCCCTATGAGAAACTGATTGGTGTGTGAGGAGAGCTCAACCCCTGATTAAAGACATGGGAGGATGGGGCCAGTAACAGTGGAGGAAAACATACCCAGGGGATCAGGTGTACCTGCCATTGTGGAAGGAACAGTCTCTTGGCATCTTTACAAGCCACAGTGTGCACTGCAGCATTTTATTCACCTGCTCCACACACTGCTTAATTGCAGGATCCCTTTCTTCCCTGCCACAGGAATGCATACAGTTCTGAGCTGGACCCAAGCATCCCTTCAGGGCAAAACCTCATAGGCAGAGAAAAGAAACCACAAAGAGCTGCTGTTACTTGTGAGAAACAGTTGAAGGCAGAAATTTCCCCCCATTGTGCCTCTGTCTCCATTGCTTGCAGAGCTGAACTTTTGATGAACTATTTGCTCTTCTGTGATAGACCTGGGAAAGCTGAGGGTCGGGTATTATTAGGGTTCCCTCACCTGCCATTGCCTGTCCATGCTCCTGTTTTTATTGCATAACCTAGGACTCACCTTTTCTCCAAAGGAAGGCAGATAGCCCACAAAAGAGCAAAAGGTGTTTTTAAGAAAGTGTGGCTATACCCTGTGTATTTTGGGTTCTGTTTTTAGGCTGTGGCCCTGACAGTCTGCATACCTACCACTGAGCATGAACCCATTGATTGTCTCATGTGCTCATGTGGAGGGCATGGCATGTGAAGCACTTGGCTATCACAGGTAGCAAATGTACTGTGCTCCTCCATGATGTGGCAAAGCTGGATATGGATATGCTGAAGTGACACACAATAGCACAGCAAGAAAAGGAGTGGGAGGTGATAAGAATAGCTGGTGAGAGCAAGGAGCAGGAATCAGCTGGGAGCACGTCCTGTAAAAGAATCTCGTGCTCCGCTTCACCAGCATTGCTGGAAGACTCCTGCAGTACCAAGATGGATCATTCAGTTTCATGGCAGCATCCAAGTCTCCTGATCAACCACACTACATAAACATACCTGTGCTCTGAAAGAAACGAAACTGCTCTGGGCTAGGGAAATCCAGATGTGTGACACCCTTGGAGCCAATATTCTCCTGACTTCAAGGACTGCTCAGCAGCAAACGTAAGGAGTGGTCCTCTGCTGCTCAGAACACCCTCAGGTCCATGATCTCCTCCTTGTTCATGTCAGGCTACAGACAAACAGCAGGGAAGCACTGGGAAAGTGTTGTCTCTCACATAGCAGAGACATACTGAGTTCCGTTTTTCTTCAGCCTCTGGTCTTTTTTATAGAGATCATCTTTGTAAAACATGTTCATGCTGATGCTGTCTGGAATTATTGAATTATTACTGCTGATACTAATTCCCTGAGAAACTTTCAGGAAAACTAGTTCATGGTGGAATCATGAAGAAATATAAACACTATGGTGGTGACTTTGGGGTGATTTTTTTTCTTTAGTTTTTTGTTTGTTTTTGTTATTTTTTTTAATTCTGCTTTAGGAAGTTACCCATTCCTGAAAATCATGTTACAGTCCCAGCTCAGACTTTTTCATAAGCACTGCAAACCACTTTTCCAGCTCTGGTAATACAACAGAGGAGGGATCCTTTTTACTTCTCATCTGAGCACTTTTAGTTTTGAGTGGCAAAAGCAATTTTTAGGCCTTGTGATAACAAACTTATCAGTCACCTTCAACATAGAGCAGTTTAATGAGATAGCTATTGAGTGCTCACAGCTGTGCAATTTACAAGTGGCAATAGCAAACCACAGAGATCTCTAAGTTCATTGCCATCGTGAATTCTGTGGTTGCAGTTCCCTCTTCCATCTCTAAGGGACATTTTTCTCCCATGAGGTACTTTTTGGCCAGGCTGAATTGTGTTGTCACAAAAAGCCACTATTCTAACAAGTTTCTTGTGGAACAGCTACTCTCCTTCTTGTCTTATTACTTGTCCTCAGATTTCTTCAGATCATTAACCAGATCCCTGCTTCAACTGTCTTATCTTTTCAGTGCACAGCTAGGCCCTTAAAAAGAAAAATTGACAAAAAGAGAAAAAAGAGAGAAAGATAGAACCTCAGAACTATCCCAATTGTTTGCAAGATGCAATATCAGGATTACTGAAGGTCATTGGAATTAATTTTGTGTATTACATTAAAAGTGCTAGGGACAAAAGAAGCAGTTGCAATAATAATTTTGAATCTTATATATTCAGAAAAGAATGGAGAGTGGCATAGGTCCTATCTATAGAACTGTATAGAGTAGAATAGAATATATTCTATATATAGGATAGGATAACGAAGGATGTCTCTGGCAGGCTAGAAACAAACAGAGTGTTCATGAGGTTTATGCTTAACCACGGTTTTTGTTTTGAGGAAACAAAAGGCTGATGGAGATATCTTCTTCTTTGTAAAAGTGAATTAGAGCTCCCAGAAAGATTAACCAGCAGGGAATATGCATGCCTGTCTGGAAAACTGAAGAAATTAAGATATGATGAAACACGATTTTTGTGCCTTTGGTATCTTGATCTATCATCTTTGCTTCTGACTAACAAGATCACAATTGTGAAATGCCGTGCTCCACGCATTAAGAACAACTCTTCAGAATGAAAAAATACAGCTGCACATTTGCTGGAAATCCTTCTGCAAAGATGGCCCAAGTTATATAAATGGATTTAAAAAAATCAATTATGAATCAACTGATCCTAGGTTCTGGTCTGACCTCCAACACCCAGACCCTCTCAGTCATGGAATGACAGCTCAGCATTCAGCCAGCAATATACTGGTCTGGGAGAAATTCCGCATTTGTGTCAGGAGCTCAGAACACCGACTTGTGGAAAAGCTAAAGCAGACCTTGGAGCCACGTGAACATTTAGCTTTGCTTTTACTGGCTCATCAAAGAAAGTATCAAAGCTGGACAGTCCCTTCTCTCTTCCCTGCCCAAGCTTGACAGACAAATCAGGGCAAGGGGAGGAGCATTGGTCTCTCCTATCTCTTACCTCACAGTGAGCCAGAGCACACTGTCCTGGGAGAGCTGGAGGGCCATGCTGGCTGTTGTGCTTGCTGTTTTACCTGGTGAGAGACAACAGATCCGTCTGCAGCAGGGCTCTCATCCAGGCTATGCAGGGCTACTGTGAGGTAGAGGACCCCTTTGGCTGTCATCTGTACTCCTACTCCTCACTCTCTCTTCTTATCTCTTATTAATGCAGGTGTTGGGGTTGCACTCTACATTGCTCAGTGGCCTGACAAAATCCTTCAGAGACCTGGAGGCTCTTTGACCATCTCCTGCTACCAGAATTACAGTAACTTTGCCTATATGTACTGGTACCTGCAGCCTCCAAGAAATGGTTTGAAGTTAATAGTCAGCAGTAGTACATGGAGTGATAACTCTTATGAGGATGGTTACAGTGAGGCCAAGTTTGAGGTAACCAGACAGAATACTGATTACTCTCTGATGACAATCAAGAATGTGACACCCCAGGATGAAGCCACGTATTTCTGTGCTGCGAGCGATCGCACAGTGTAGTGACGGGGTTGAACACTAAGATAAAATCCCCACCTTCTCTCAGTGAGAAATGGAGTCTTTGAAAATGTGAGAACAGTCAGGAGAGGGGCAGAGGAAGAGCAGAAAGAAGATTACATAGAAGTTGGGGCAATGGACACAGGATATTTTGAATGGGAGAGCGATAGAGCTGCGCATCTGTCTTCGAAGCCAAATTATTAATCAGATCCCTCCTTCCACCATCATATCTTTTCAGTGCACAGATATGCCCCGAGGAAGAGCTGTTGCTTAACTTTATGGGGTTGTGGTCAAAAGCACTGGATGTTTATGCAAAGTGTCCTAGTGTCTCTAAACAATCTGTAAAGCTCAGGGAGTTCTCTGTAGTATGTCCTGCTTCTTTGTACCTGCTTCTTCTGTAAACTCTAAAGAATGCCGGACAGGTATGACTGAGGCAATCTGTAGTTTCCTGTAAAATTCTCCCATAAAAAGAATATAATTGATAGAAAATATATCCCTAAATGTTTCTTCGTTACACATTCCTGTTTTTCCTTGTCTGAAGTCTTAGCCAGCATAGCTTCCAAGACTCAAAAAGCCTCCAATGAAAGACTTGGAAATAAGAATCAAGGATCTCCTCCACTTTGTTCTGTCCCTTGTATTTATTTGAATTCATGGCCTGCAAGTCCTTTTCTTTTGACAGGCTACAAAGGAATGTTAAGGTGCAACAAGACTGGTCTCTGCTGGCATGACTTGGAAATTGCCTTTTGAATGTGACCTGAGGAGCTACTAGCACCACGTACACCTTCAAAACTAATAGAGAGATGACTTCTGTCTTTTTAAATGAAAGACACTTCATGGAAGAGAGTCTGTAAGTGTTAGTAAGGAGACTAACGGAGCTCTAGACTGGAGATGCAGACAGAATAATCTTAAATGAATTTTAGTCCAATGGGTTAAGACCCTGAATAAATAGTCTTGAGACCACTGGCATACTAATTCCAAGGCAGGAAAATAATATTCTCCTATTAGTTTTATTATTTAGTCAGTGACAGCCAAAAAAAATCCTAAATGTATTTTTTTGAAAAATTCAATATATACAAACAAAAGTTCTGTATAAACAGACATAATTAGTGACTTAACTACTCTGTTCACTGTTATACAAGAGAGAACAACCCAGAAGCATGCTAGGATGACCAGCCCGATACCTTGTGTTCTGTAGTCCTATCTCTTGATCCTACATGTTACACCTTAGTCTACGCTTCTCATTCCTTCTCTGCGACACTAACACCTCTTCCCAGCTAAACAGGCTGTATCAAAAATTATGGGCTCTTCTCTGATATCTGAAAATAATATAAAAAATATTTTGTGATTTTCCTAGTAGAATGACCTTGTTTTGAGGGATTTTGTCCTGTGATTTACAGTCTATTTTTCATATCCAGACAGACTCAAAGGAAGCCATTAAAGAGCAATATGAAAAACAGGTTTACTACAGGTACTTGGTTAGGTGGGAAACTATGTGTCGCAACTTTGTGAGACAAGACTGCGCCACTTATATATAAAGGAGGAGAGATAAAGGTAGCCTGTACCTCTCCCCATCAGTTCCCGTCCCTTCAGACAGTCTGCAAAATGAAGGCTTGCTCTTACCCCTAGATGAAGCCTTTCCATAGGCAGAGTCACAAGCCCTGGGAGGATGCTCTCAAGCAACACCAGGCTACAGAGACAAACACCAGCCCATAGTAAGCAAATTACTCTCATTGCAAACCAAAACTTGAAAACTGTGAGCTTGAAGTTTTTGTCATGCTGGGGGCAGAAGAGAGAAAGAGTAGAAAGGAAAGCAGCATGAACACTGCCATGACGCTACCAAGTGAAAAATTACCGCATTTAAAGCCAACCAATAAAAGAATAAGAAGTGTTACCCTTTTGAGTATAAGCAAAACATCTTGAGATTATAAATTGAGGGATAATGGATACACTGAGAGGTAATTGGACTATCACATAGAAACAGCAATGGCAAAGGAAGGATGTGGTCTGTGGTTTGTCATGGTTTAGCCCCAGCCAGGATCTGCCCCGCGCAGCTGGTGGCTCACTCCCCACCAGCAGGACTGGGGAGAGAATCGGAAAAGCACTAGTGAAAAACTCGTGGCTTGAGATAAAGACAGTTTAAGAGGTAAAGCAAAAACTGTGCACACGAGCAAATGATAACAAGGAATTCATTCCCCACTTCCCACGGGCAGTCTGGTGTTCAGTCATTCCCAGGATGGCAGGGCCCCATCCCACATAACAGTGCTTGGGAAGACAAACACCATTACTCCAAATATCTCTCTCTTCCTTCTTCTCCCCCCCACTTGCCCCTTTCACATACTGAACATGGCGCCATGAGATATGGAATATCCCTCGGATCAGTCGTGATCAGCTCTCCCTGCTGTCCCTCCTCCCAGGTTCCCATGCACCACCAGCCTCCTTGCCAGCATGGTGGTACGAGAAGCAGAAAAGCCCTTGAATGCTGCGTAAGCACTTTAGCAATAACAACAACATTTCTGTCTTGTCAACAGTATTTGCAGAACAAGCCCAAAGCACAACCTCTCTGTAGCTACTGTGAAGGAAATTAACTGTACCACAGTCCAAGCCAGAAGAGGTAATCATGAGAGTCATTCCTAGCTGACAATAAACAGGGGGTGGAGTCATGGGTGGGATTGTTTTTGTAGGAGATTGTATCATTGTGGGGACAGGGGGATCCACGATGATACATTCCCCAGGAAGCCTTTACAAAAACCCATGGGTGCATGAGCCTTGAGGCAGAGCCTGTTAAGGCAGCTGCACAGGGTCCTGCAGCAGAGCAGGCGTGCTCTGCCTTGGTTTGTCTTAACAGACCTTGTATGCTGGGACTTACTTTCATCATCTGAGAACTGAACCTGCCCTCCCTGGCAAGCAAGCTAGGAAATTCTGAGGTATTGAAATTAGATTTTACCAATCCAGACTGTGACTGCAGATGCACCTAAAGCAAATCAACCATGCAAAGATGGAATTGCTGTTGTTTCCAGATTCACCAGTGTTTGCAACAGATGACAAAATGGGTCTTTCTTAAAGTGATACAAGTGTTAGGAAAAGAATTCTGACATGTAGCAGGTATCTCTCAGAGGCACTATATAAAATGACTTGGGCTTTTCTCTCTTAAATAATCCTGCAATATCTGCTGACTGCCTCATGCCTGTGAGAACAAAGGTTGCCTGTAATCCCTATCCCCGCTGTCTCAATGCAGTTCTTCCTAATGGCTATGAAGGGTTTGTCTGGGACCAGTCAAGAGATTCTTCTGGGCTCTCCTTGTGTGGATTATTTTAACCAATCAGAAAAATGAACAGGATCCTGAAAGTCTATTCAAGTCAGCTGGCCTACCATGGAAGGGAAAACAATCGTCTTTGTTTTGGTCCGCTGCCAAAGGTGAACCACCTGCATTTGACTATGAAAACAACAAAGCATGATTCATTCGATTATTAACTTAACAAGTTACAGAAAAGAAGGCGTCACAATGCTTGGAATTTAAGACTCACAGTGAGGAAGTTCTAGGTCTAGAAAAGTTCAGTTCCTCGACATTGACAGACTTTGGGTGTGTCTGCTTGTGTTCGAGATCTGAAAAATGAGAATAGCAGATAAATTCAAAGATGCAATATGGAGATTGGAGAAACAAATTAAGGTGAAGTGTAGACAACATATCAAACAAATTTGGGAAATGCTTTTATGAATTCTACAGAATATACTACTGATTTCAAGTTGGTTTTCTGCCATATTCCTTTAGACAGAGATTGAGTGAACTTTAGAATTCCAAATGTAGAAATGTTTTCTTAGGCTTTGCTTATAGTGAGGCAGCTACAGTACATGCCTTCTCTTAGTTTATGATACATCACTTTGTCACTGTGTACACTGCTGGGTTCTCTTTCGGCAGTGGCACAAAACTTACAGTTATAGGTAAGAAATTTTTGTTTCCTCTTTTAATTCACTTCAAATGCCATGTCTTCTCTTTATAGAATTTCATTATTATATGCTCTTTCATTATTAAACTGGTGTTCTCCTGGTGTGCTAGTAACCCTGTCTACTTCAGAGAATAGAATAAGTTGGGTCCTCTAGGTAGGGACACACCTTTCATTTTGGAGAATGGAAAGAATGTGTTTTCAGTAAAGAAAAAACTGTCCCTAGGGAGAATGAGGATAAGGAGTGGGACAAATAATGTGTGCATGACATAAAAAAAGTTGTCCTAATGAATCAACACATGAAAAATTCCCAAAAACTATAGCTACTATCTATAAGGCTGGTTCAGCTGGGTCTAGAGATGACTAAGGACAAATCAGTGAAGAGCTGTCTATCTGTCTGGAAAGAACTGACTCACAGTTACACTTTGGAGGGGTCTAGGAAACAAAATCAGGATGATACAAAGTACCCTGGATCCTCACAGGGTGAATTAAAGAATGTGTTGTCTCAGATAACTGGGAAAAACGTGTGCTAGCATTTTTGGTTGACCAAAAAGAAGGCAAATATAAATGCTCAACTTTATAATAAGCAATTCCAAAATCTCTGCAGCTTTTTAAGAGCTTCTTGTTATAGAAAGTAGTGCTCCACAGCACAGCCAGTTTCTTTCCACTGAACAGGCTTGCCAGGATGGTGATACAAAGATCATTAAGAACAGTGGTCCTACTATTTCAGAATAGATGCTAAACAGCCACTGAAAACCACAGAAGAAGAATATATGATTAATTTCAAGGGGAAGGAACCCTCAGAGAATGTTTCTTTCTGAGCCACATTTATGGATTTGGATTGTCCAAATCTGGGGAGAAGAAGGCTGCTGCTCAGACACTGATAAATGGTGGTGATCTCTTCTACTCCTTGTGCTGCTCCTGGAGTTCGAAGAGATCTCTACCTTGTTGTGCCACTACAGAATAAATTGTTAGCAAGCAGTGAAATTCAATCTCCATAGGAAAAAAATGATAAGCATATTTTTTGAAATCCAAAGTTTATCTGAGGTGCCTGAGCTGCTAAAAATGAATATGCTGACCTCTCAATGACCATAGGCATTTATGCAGCAAACTTGAATAATCATCACCAAGGGAGGACAGAGAATAAAAGCAGAGACTTCCACTCAAGGAAAGCCTTCCAGAGAAAGGGAAAAGGCAATGGAAAGGGAAAGGTGGCATGTTTAGGGACTTCTGCAAAGGGCAGAGTGGACCAGGACACTGTAGATATATTAAAAATTATTTTGCAAGTTTAATAAAAAGCATTTATTTTATAAGTGAAAAATATTTTAAATGTGGAACAAAATTTAAACGAAATGTGTCTGTCTAGCTGAGAAAAAGAAATTCCTCAGTCTGCATAAGGAAAATATTTTCTAATATTCTAATATGACACCTAGATTAATAGATAAATGTCCTCTAATGAAATGGTGGAACCTCCAACAACTGCTTCACCTACGCCTAAAGTAAAAGGGCTCTGGACAGGACATTCCTGATGTTGATCACAGCTGTTTAGACACACAGAGTTGGGATGTTCCATTACAGACTTGTTTTTTTAGGGGACCTGAGTACTTTGTGTTTCTTTTTTTGCTGATACCACACAAGGGGAGGGTTAGTCCACAGGCTTGGCTCAGAGATCTGGGAGTAGAGGAGAGGTTTTTCTGCAGCTGCAAAATGGTGTGAATAATGAGCAGTTGTTCTTTGGCAGTGGGACAAAACTTACGGTGATAGGTAAGTAAGAAGTCAGATCTGTGTGATCTATGTGATACTGGTTAGGGGACAAGAGCACTCTTAATTAAAAGCTTACTAATGATAATTCTTCATGCAACCATGAGAACAGGATTAATGCTTTATTGCTTGCTTATTAAAATGAGATGTGCCATTATGGAAGTGTAGGATTTACAGGCACAAATGTTGAGGTCCTTGTGTCTGCAGCCTCTGTCTTTCATTTCTGGGGACTTCATGAAGGGAGAAGGGAATAAATAATTTTATTTTCACCCATCTTCCAAGGAAATATTATAGAGATTGGGAATGAAAAAATACTTCTCTACAGGTTTTTACATTTTATCTGTGTAATGATCCAAAGCAGTATTTTGGAGGTAGAGTCTGGATTCTCCTGTGTGCTGAACCATGGAGGCAAAGAGTAATCTTGCTGGCACTTTGGTTGCCTGTCCATAGATGGTTTGCAGGCTGTCTAAAGTTGCTTTGGGATGCTGGCTTCTGCTAGCAATCCTTTTCACAACTTCTGCTGCTCAGCATGGACTGTATTATTTTTCTCTTAGCATATTATTTCCATCTATCATTCACACTGAGCTGTTGATCAGGCACATTTTCCAATTCTGCCTTTTAACAGTCTCCTTATTCCATTTCTAACCAGCTCATTTTATTTTTCTTACCAGTAGTTTTATCATTCTTTCTGTCTCCCTTTTTACCTGCCTTCCCTTCCATTTTTTTTTAATGTGGCATTATGCTATAGATTTTAATCTTTTCTTTTGTCCTCCTGTCCATTTCCATCCCTTCACTCATTAGCCGTTAAGCCTATGAGCCAAAGAATTTGTCAGAGATACCTCTAGGATAGGAAATAAAATCATAACGCCAAGTGCTGGAAGGGAGAAGTAGAAGCGATCAACCTCTCTTCATACCCACTAAAAGGAAAGCAGAGCAGTGCTAAACCCTCCAGGGAGTTATCTCTATTGAATAGCCAGGTCATCTAAAGTCTGTACAAGCTGATACAGAAGCAGCCCAGGGATCCTGGCAGAGTCAGCACCGGTGGTCACAATTAAGGCATCATTGGAATGCAAACACGAGGGCTTAGGAGACAAGATCTCTGCAAGATAATAATTTCTGCTCATTCTGCTACCTCTCTTCCTCTGCAAAGGAGAGAGTGATCAGGAAAAACGTTCACAATTCATGGTGCCTTCATACAAAAAAAGCCAACCCCAGAGAAATAATTTTCTCTTTGGATCCATAGTTTTCCCTACCTTCCTTTTTCCAGCAGCACTCTACAGACCTCATGGGTTTCTCATGCTAGATGAGGCAAAAACGCATTTTCATATAGTATATGGAACGACCTCCGCCTGCCTTTTAGGGTCACTGCTTGGCTTCTGAGTAACTTCTCATGTCTGCCTTGTACATCCATGTGACTGAAACCTGTTCTCAGTAATCTTACAAGTAGGTGTTAAACACTTTAGGACAGGGAACAACATTTGATTTGCATGTGTATAGAATCTCGCATCATTCTCGGAAGGCGTGTAGCCTAGGATCAGAGCTTCTCATACCTACAATAACCTAAAAATCTAATTACATGATGTCATGTTGAATCTTCTTAAAAATGGATCGGTTAAGACCCAAGGCAAAATGTGTCCCTGGCAGATTCGTGTTACCTGCCTCAATTGTTTTTCACTTCAGACAGTGAGAAGGATCAGCTCCTTCCTTGTTTCCTTCCTTCCGGGTCATCTCGTAGATAGGTGGCCAAGTAGGGTATCCCATGACAGTATAATTCTGAGCTCTGCAANAATGATGAAATCATACCTCCAGCTGTGGCCATCTTTTCCCCATCAAAGCAGGAGATCCAGCAGAAGAGCAAGGCCACGCTGGTGTGCCTGGCCTCTGGTTTCTACCCTGACCACCTGACTCTGGTGTGGAGGGTGAATGGTGTGAAAAGGACCGAAGGGGTGGGCACAGACGAGTCCTCCACACAGAATGGGAGCACCTACTCACTGACCAGCCGACTGAGGATGCCAGCCTGGGAATGGTTCAACCCTCTGAATCGCTTCGAGTGTGTTGCCAATTATTTTCAGAATGGAACAACAGCATCAGTAAACAAATTTATCCATGGTGATGCTGGTGAGTAAAAAACATCTCTTGCCATGCTGTATAAGATAGAGATCACAAATCTAAAGAGCAAGTGTTAGGATAGGTACCACTTCTATATATAGCTTCCATACAAGGCGTTCTTCTGGCACAAATACATTCCTCAATATCTAGGAATTAGCGTATGTCTCTTCCCATTCCTGGGCCTTTGTCCCTGTGTTACCATTCTACATCTCGAGTTTCTTCAGGCTTCGCACTGAGAAATCTCTGTAGTAGAGTAAATTGCACAGTATCATAAAACACCTAGTTGTAGTAGGAAGAATGAGGCAGTGTTTTATAAACTGAAACTTCTAAAATCTGTATTCTGTTTGCTCTGAAGAGAAACATGACTTTCAGTCCATTTTTGTCTTTCAGGTTGTGCACTCACAGAAGGTACGTGTGGCTTCTCACGTAAAGGGAATTTTGCCTCTTCTCTCAGGCGATTATCAGGGTGTATTTTAATGCCAGTTTTACTGACATTAAGTACAATGTGGGGGAGATATCTGCTGTGTGAATAGCTTCTTCTTTCTCCTGCAAGTGATTCGTATGTGATATTAAAAAAAAAAATAGGAAAAGTTTTTTGGAGGGCTGTTTGTGCATATATTGTATGTAGCTCAGCTTTGGGGTTGAGCTCTCCCATATGTTTCCATTTTGAAAATTGAAGAAATCATGGTACCTTCCTGTAGACTGTAATTTACTCTTTATCGTCTCCTCCAGTCCTAGAAACTGACTTCCATTGGCAATATTCTTGCTCAGCAAGGAAAGAAATGATCCATTCTTTATCCAAGTGATTCTGACATCAAGATTCAGGATATGCTATTCTGACTATTTCTCAGTATCAAATTCAGAACAATTCCCATGATAAGTCACACTCCACTCCACACTGCTGTCATGTATGGAGGACATCCATATTGCAAATTACATTTCTTTCCTCTTTGTATACATATTTGCACACACTCCTGATTTTCAAGAACTTCTTTAATGCTTCAGGTATCTTAAGGCTGAACCAAGATAGATCTTGTATCTCACTACTATGGCAACTCCTTAAGAGTGAAAAATCTTCAAGAATAAAACTTCTAGAAGGCATGCTATTCTGGGCTTTGTAAAACTTTCCTGATTCATCAGCAGCACTCATAAGGGTACTGACAATAATGAGACATAATAAAACATTTGTATCTTTTGATTCAGCCTATTTTGTGTTCCTAAGAGGGGACTCAGATGAACAGCCCCATTCATCAGTAGGTGTGGAACTGGGTACTTTCTCAGCATAAAGCCAATCTCTGTCTTTCCTAGACTTGCTTTCTCTTTTGGTTCTTTGAGTTTTGTCCCTTCCCTGTTTCTCTGGTGTCAACAGAGCCACTCATTTGGCTCTAGTTCCTTTATGTTGCTTAGCTAAAGATGTCAAGTGTTGTCATTTGATGAAAGCTCCATTCAAACCGGCATCTTGTAATGATGGTGATGAAAACTGAATACACAAATGGTGTTTGACTTGCAGAGTCGTACTTGCGGTATGGAAATTCCCTGAAGCTCACTTACCTCATCCTCTGTGGCAAAGCCTTGGTCTATGCAGTTTTGGTGAGTGGTCTGGTGTGGACGGCCAAGGTGAGTCAGAGTGGCCCTGGAAGGCTGGGCTCACTCACTGGTCAAGGATCAGTGGATGCAGGTTAAACCTCTTCTCAGAGGTGTGGCTGT
>JAGGNK010011415.1:0-24764 GCA_017590115.1 Montifringilla adamsi
TTTTACTATAAAGGACACAGCCGCCCTGTGGTAGGGGCAGAGTGCACTTGACTGTCCTGCTGAGCGGACCTCGGCTGGGCAGAGAGAAAGTTTTGTAGATAAGAATTAATAAACAAAACTGAAGACCGAAAATCTGAGAGTCCAGACTCGTCCTTCGAAATCGCGGCCGCCCAGAACCACCTTTCCCCGTGTCGGGGCAGAGACACATAACAGCGGACCCCGACAGTGCCAGACCAAAACCTGCCCAGGTCCCACTCCCCATACCCCATCCATATGCCCTCCCCAACGAGTGCCCAGGATAGAGCCCAGCTGCCACCTCCAGTCCCACCGCTATACAGCCAGCGATCTCAGAGCTGCTCACACTTATCACTTATGCAGTGGACACTGACTCTAGCAGTAAAGGGGAGCTGGACCCTTTTGACTCCGGTCCTGAAAAAGATTCAGACTTCTTCCCTTTGGAATAATTGGTTACAGATAAAAAAGAAAGCCCTTAAGGACAGAGACTTTGACACTGCAGCAGAAATCTTTTTGACCCCTGTGCAACTCAGCCTGAGGGAGGGAAATCCAGAATGGGATCCCTTAGGTCACTCAGAAATTAAGGAACTGCGCTATACTGCAGCAGAATATGGTCTGAGGTCCCCTTACTTCAGTAATTTATTAAAAGCAACTTTTACTACTCACCTCCTGACTTCTCATGATGTTAAGTTTTTGGCAAATCTTTTGCTCACACCAACTCAATATGCAATATTTTTGGCACAATGGGAAAAAAGACCACATGCAGGGCGTGCAAACCAAGCCCTGGTTGCCTTAACTATTGACCACCTTGTGGGGGAGGGGGTGCATACTGATCCTAATGGCCAAGCCACCTTACTGAGAGAAGCCCTAGAGGGTGTCATGGAGGCAGCTCCTTTGGCATTTCTTAAGGCTCCTGATGCCAAAACCCCACAACAGTAGTTCATAAATATCAAACAAGGTCCGCAGGAGCCCTATATGCAGTTTGTAGGCAGATCAAACACTGGAGAGACAAATCCATAATGATCAAGCAAGGGAGGTTGTACTCCTCAAATTTGACATAGGAAATGCTAATGAGGACTGTATGTACCTTTTGAAATCCTTGGCCCCTGAACCTGAGCCCAGTTTACTCCAAATGATACAAGTGTGCAACCGCTTGGGGACATTACAACATACTACGGCAATCACCTATCAAGCCGTGGGGCAAAGCATAGCTGATGCTTTTGCTGTCCTGAAATTGATCCCCAGAAAGCAGCTGGTTTATTTTGGCTGTGGGGAATCTGGGCACATTAAAAGAGACTGCCAAAAAGTGCAAAAACCCAAAGCCCTGGGTATATGCCCTCGCTGTTGGAAAGGGCCTCACTTCACTAACCTATGCCACTCTAAGATTTACCAGAATGGACAGCATTTACAGGGAAACTCATCTTGCAGCACGGAACGGCGATGAGCAATAACACAAATCCCGCAGCTGATGCAGCAACCAAAAGGAACTGTCAGCTTTCAACTGGCCCTTCCCCCACCACTGGACAACTGTCACTGACCTACATGCATGATGGAGAAGGAAGACTTGCACACCAGATGATGAACAACAAGTCTCAAAAGTTTATTGGATAGGCACACACATTTATAGCAGTGTTAATAAGGCTAATGCATATTGCAAAAATTGAGCTCATCATTGGTTAGTCATTTATCAGTCAACTACGTCTACGTTTACATTCTTGTGTTCACCTTGTTATGGTTTCTCCTATCGTTCCTTCATTCTTGCTAGCTAACGAACCTCTCCCACAACCTCAAGTTTCGGCAAGGGCACAGTGACCTTGCCGCTTTTAGACACTGATTTCTGACTCCTATCCTCGTCTCCTTCTTGCTTAACTAACGGTATTATTCCAGCATGATCTTTGTCAGCTAGCTAACTGTCTACAAAATCCTCTACACATGCAGCCACCCCAGGCAGTGCAGGACTGGACATATCAACCAATAACACATTAACATTACTTAATTCATCTGTTCATTTGCTTCCTACAAGAGTTTTTGGACCACTGAGGCAGTGTATGCATGCATTGCTTTTAGGTCGATCATCCACCTCTTTGATGGGGTTGTTTGTGCTCCCTGGGGCTATTGACTGACTCAGTTGGGGAAATAAAGATCATGGCTTGGACCCCCCAGCTGCCCTCTGTGGTCCTGTCCAGGAGCCATATAGCCCAACTCCTACTTTTCCCAGCAGCACCCCTATCTGCACCCCCAATAGCTGAACAGAGGGGAGGCAGGTTTGGTTCTACTGGGATCCTGCAGACTTTTTGGACACAACGTATTGCCACTTCTCTTTCCCCGGCTAGCTGATGTTAAGGGAGGGGGGCGGCAGTTTTTCCCCCTAGAGCTCCGTTAAATCCCAGTTGTCAGTTGTTTTGGCGCAGTATAAAACACAGGCAGCGCACTCGGGTCCCAGAGAAACTTTATTTGATGGTATTTCTTCCCCTTTTTCTTCCTGGGCCCCGATCAAGGGGTGAACAAAGACTTATATCTCAGGGGAAAGTCAGGGGCAGACCCAACTTTCAACAAATCAGAAGAGTTGGGAGCAAAAAACCTAGGCGGGGAATAACAGTAGTGAACCAATAAACTTCCAAGGGAGAAAGAACAGTTTCAGGAAATGGGTAAAGTTTGGAGAAATAGAAACTAGAAACTAGCTGACGAAATATCTAGGAAAAAGGCGGAGACAAAAGAAAAACAGCACCCAGGAAAACCACTAAATCACAAATCAAACCATAAACCTTCTAATAAAACAAAAAGCACGATACAACAACGTATCGCATCTCAGTGTCCCATATGCCAATGCAAAGTGACTCTGAAAGGCAAATACATAGTCTTAACAGGGCTCATTGATACTGGTGCAGATGTGACTGTTACCTCAAAAAGCCAATGGCCTAGTGATTGGCTATTAAGATCTGTGCCTCAGGTGCTCTCAGGTGTGGGTGGGAATAGCCAAAGCCTGCAAAGACAACATTTGGTGCAAATACAGGACCTGAGGGGTGAATCGCCACAGTTAAACCTTTTGTGCTGTCAGTCCCCCTGGTTTTGTGGGGGAGGGATATGTTAACATAGTGGGGAAATTTTATGCATTCAAATTTTCATAGGAGTGTCTCAGTTTGAAAAGACCGGTGTCTGCTAAGGAAAGCAGGAGACTGTCTTGAAATGGAAAATGCAAACTCCCTCCCTCCAAATTATTATAATTTTGAAATTAAGGGGTTCTCGGGCGAAGATATGGGAGTAGGAATAACAGTTCTTTTATTAGAAAAATATAAAATAAAAATAAAAATGCAGTAATACAAAACAACACTGACAGAGTCAGAAATATCAACCTGACACCCTGTCAGGGTGCTGGTAGCACTCTGATTAAATGGTGGCTGCAGTACTCCTGGAGTGACAAATGTGGATCTGTTGAAGCAGTGATCCTGTAGGAAGGGTGTAGTTTTCCTTTGAAGGTCCAGTGGTGGTGTAGATGGGCCTGGTCTTCCTCTGGGAATCCAGTGGAGAAGAAAGCTGCTCCTCTGCTCCTCTAGGAATCCAGTGGGAAAAGGCTGCCTGTGGTGTTCCAAATGTCAGATTATATCTAGGTAGGAATGCTTGGCTCCTCCCCCTGGGAAAAGCATCTAACAATGGGATGATGTAATTTTATCAGTCATGCAGTGAGACTCAATGGCCCATTAACAGAAGATATCTCCCAGAGGGAGAATTGGTCATGGAAGAGATAAAGAAAACTGCACAATTAACAGAAGATAACCGCCCCCCCTCTAACAGATGACAATAGAATACAAATCCCCAGCTACATCTTGCAACCTAAGACAAGTAGTCATTAAGATACTTGACACCCTGTCTTGGGGTGACAGCCTTTATCCCAATATCGTGTGTTGTGTCTGGCAGCTGCGCCTTTTCCTCCCCCCGGCCGTCTTGCCGCGGCGGGGCGGGGAGGGAGGGGTGAGTGTGACCGGGCACCTTGGTTTTTGCTTTTGGCTGCTTGGCTTGGCTTGCTTGCTTGCTTGCTCCTGCCTCGGCTCCTAGCTGATAGCTGCTTTTTTGCTGCTTTCTGCGCTAGTTTTTTTTTCCTTTTCTTTCATTCCCTCTTTCTTACCCTCCCCCGAAGATACTGGACCGGCTCCGGACCTGACCTGGGACGTCCAGGACCCCCGGAGTCTGCGAGAGAAGCTCAGCGCCCTCCACAGCACTGCCTGGTTTCTTTTCTTTTCTTGTGTTGGGGAGTGTTCTTCTGTTATTTGTCAATAAATAGGTTTTATTTTCCACTGTGCTCCTCCGAGGAATTCCTTCCCGAACCCGGTATTGGGGGAGGGGTGGCTGGAGGTTTTTTTTTTAGGGGGCTCCCTTTTGGAGATTTCCCCTAATTTGTCCTAAACCAGGACACACCTCCACAATAACCCCTTGCTGAAGTGCCTCAGGCACTTTCAGGCATTGGAGGGAGAAGCCATAGCTATCAAAGCCGACACTTGATACAGAGCAAAAGACCTGAGGGACACCTCGCCTTAGTCAAACCATTTGTGTTACCAGTTGCTTGCCCTTTTTCACAATGTATTTTATTGTGAATCTTTCAGTAAAGCTATTTAGTATTATATAACTAAATTTTTATTGTTATAGCCTTCAATGTTATATCCCATTGTTTTTATTAAGCCAAACTTAAATCTATCTTACTAGCAATCTTTAAAAGCTACAACAGTTTAATTACTACAGTAAATTAATGTTGCTATCTCAATGCAGTTGTTTACTTGCATAATTACCTTGATGTTTGTTATATGACAGTTTTTCAATAACCTTTTTGTAATAATAGTTTAAATAAGTTAATTCCTGTTAAGATTAATTTTCTTTCATCTCAGTGATTCTAACTTTAAGTTCTTTTAAGTATATTATGTTTTACTGAAGTTAAGTTTTAGTGAAGCTGATTTAAAGTTTTGTTGAAATATACCTGTTTGAATTATAAAATTCCTTTGCTATACAAGTGAATGACATAAAACCTGAATGAATTTTTGTCAAAATTTGCTCATTTAAATTGCGATATACAGCTATTTTGTTATAGAAATAAGAACAAATTTTGCTATTTTATTTTTTATAAGCAGCACTAAAGAATGAGTAACATTTTCATATTATGACTGCTATCAGTTGCAAGCTGTTTGACACCTATTTTATTACTATTTAGCTAAAGATAAATTACAAAGCCAGATGCTTTATGAACCTTCACATACTGTTGTATAGCTATTTATAAGACATGTATTATTTTACAGAACTTTCCTAACTACTAAGAGGTTTTTAGAATACTTTAAAAAGGCTCTTCCAGTTAAGTCCTGGACCTTGGCCAAGTCCTAGCCTTAACTAGTGAAGAAATATATCAATAAACCCAAGTGTTTCTATACCAAAACTATACTCAAGTCATTTTGACTTGCCAAATTTAGACCTATGATAGCTAAACCTCCTTTTAAAGTGAACTTGGAAAACTTACCCAGGAATAGTTCTCCAAGCCCTCACTTTAAAATGAAGCTTGCCAATTACTACAGACTCTAAGTAATATTAGAATTATTTAGAAATTAATAATGCATTGTTTTAAATCACCATTATATTTTTCATGTACTACTAATTGTATATATTATCTGATTTATTTTTATTTAGTGTAAGTTTATTGTTTTGCTTTTATGTTGCTTTCATGTTCATAATGAGAAACACACATGCTATTAAAAAACAAAAACAAAGGGGGGGAGGAGAGTATAGCTCCTCAAGAACTTCAATATTTACAATAAAAATTTTGAAACCAAATCGCATCAAATTTGAAGCACCCTTGGAGCCCCAAGAATCAGAGGTCTTGGGTTCTGTGAAAATGGATTTTTGTGTTATATTTAAATACATGGGAAAAAATCAGTCTAAAGCTTGGGATGTTTCTCCCTATCACCCTGTGTATAAGAATCAAACCTTTTGGTACAATTACACTTCTGACAGTCTTTCTAAATCCAGTAATGCCCCCCCTGCAGCTGCCATCAGGAATGTTTTTGGTTTGTGGAGATCGGGCCTGAGCCTTTAGTGGCTGGGGTTTGGCACCCTGGCTAAAAAATTTTTTAGGATGGGTATGCATGTGATGATTTTGATAATAATTGTGTTAATGATGATACCTTGTTTGATTCAATGTGTGCAGAGATTAATTAATAAGGCCATTAAAGGAGTGGTTTTGGTTGAAAAGAGAAGGGGGAGATGATGTACTTTGAACATGATTAGCATAAGAGATTTGATAATCAGGATGCCTTGGCAAGGACAAACAGAGCTTTGAGGATTGAATCAAGACTGGCTGACCAGAAAAGAAGATTGAATCAACTTCTACAAGCAAGAGATATTGAAAAATGTATGTTTGTTTATGTGATGATGTAGTGGTTTTGGTTTGCCAGTTTAAGATTTCCCCAATTTTAACATTTCCCAACTAATGTGTTGATGAGTGTGGTGGGCTTCAGTGCTGGCCAATTACCAGTGCACTCATTTCCTGCTGTGAGATAGGATTAGGAGATAGGCAAAGCAGGCTCAAAACCTTTATAAAGGGTATAAAGAAAATTTTATTAATAGTGACTTAAAGGAAAAAAAGTAGTGAGAATCAAAACAAACCCTTCAGAACACTTCTCCCCCCACACCCTTTTCTTTCCCACTGACAATGTAAAGAAACCAAACCTAAAATTTCCAGTCAGTTTACCACCTCTAGAATAGTCTTTCTTCAGTTCACTTAGGGAGACAAGTCCCTTTTGTTAAGGTTATGGAGACTTTTCCACATGAGGAAAAAACAGTTCTCTCGTGGTTCTCAATTTCATCACAAATAACAGCCACCTGGGGAGCCCTGTTATCATGAAATCCTTCCCATTTCCACAAACCCTCCCACAGCTTGTCGATGGGCCATGTCGACTTATGGGGTATTGGTTTAAAGAGGAACTGTTCAAAGGCAACAGTTCTTATTATCTATCTCTAACATCATCTTCACCCCTGAGAACAGAGATCTTCTTCTCCTGTGGGCACGGGAGAAGCTACCCTTCTCACTTTCTCTGTTCAAACTTCTCATGGGATCACAGCTACTTTAACATGTGCTTACTTTAACATGGAGGCCTTTGCTCAATAGCAATTGAACCCTTCATCTCCCCATGGTTTCATGCGTTATAGGGAAAAAGAGTCTTTTCTCCATAGCTTACAAGAGGATTTCAGCCACAAAACCAAGGCATCTCCTCACCCCTCCCATCTAGGATTTAACTTCTTCCTCCCTGATGTCAGTGTTTTCATGTTGTTCCTTAACATGCTTGCATCTTGTTCTTTATTCCTGAGTGACTATTCATAAGAACGCTGAGCAGGTGAGTTGCTTGCATTGATAGCCATTCAGGAACTGGAGGAGGAGCTTCCTTTGTTCCTGAGTGACTGATTATAAGAGGCCTCTGGGGAGTGCGGCAAACAGGAGCAGGCAAACACAGGTGTGGCATGTCTCTGGGGCGTGGTCATGGCAGTTTGCACAGCAGTTTGCGCAGGCAGGGTTGCAGGTTTTCTTGCTAATAAGGTGTGCTTTGTGTTGTTTGAGGTGTTTCTGTTGGCTGCTTGATTTTGGGCTTTCTGCTAGTAATGGTTTTAACACGGTTGAAAACTGTGGCTGGTACAAGTGTATGTGACCAAGTGGAGCTCTCCAAAAAGGATGTGTCTGTACAGACCCATTCCTGCCTGGCGTGTTTGAGCTTATAGATGGTTTCAGGGGGTGTTGTGGAGGAGGCCTGCCTACGGTGTGAACAGGTGAATGACTTCCTTTTGCTGGTAGCCGAGCTTAGGGAGGAAGTTGAAAGGTTAAGGAGTATCAGGGAAAGTGAAAGGGAAATAGACTGGTGGAGTTCAAATGGCTGCTGTGTGATGTGACCGGAAACAGAGCAAAGCAGGCTCAAGCTTAGAAATAAAGAAAAAAAAAAACTTTATCAACCTACAAGTATAATAAAAGAAACACACAGAATTCAGGATGAAAACTTTCCAAAACATTCCTCCTCCCCCCAACCAGTTTCCACCAAGCACAGTGAGGCAAAAACATGGATTCTCAGTCAAGTTACCACCCCTCAGATAATCAATTCTCAGTTTGTTACCACCCCTCAGATAATCGATTCTCAGTTCATCAAGGGAGAGAGGAGCCTCTCTTGTACTATAGTATTCTCCAGGAAACACAGTTGATACCTCTTGTGTTTCCATGTCATACATGGCACTTCCCAGAGAAAATCTGCCATTGTGACATCCTCCTTCTATGTAGAGTGCTCTCACCACTGTCCATGGATCAAAACTGCTTATAGGGTTCTCTTTTAAGGATGCTTTACCAAGTACAAAAAAAGCAAGTTTCTCACTTTAGGGACAATCGTCCCTCCCATTTTCCACCTCCCCTGGGGCCGAGGGTTTTGAGAACAGAGATCTTCATCTTCCCTGAAGCCAGAGGGCACCACCACACCCTCCTCATCTTTCTCTGTTCACTTCACTCTTGCACATGGCGTCACTGCAACAGGTTACTCTCTTGGCTGAAGCCATTGCCTCCCCCTAAATGCAGTATCTGTGTTACAAGAAAATTGGTTCAGTCTATGGCTATATAAGAAAAGTCCAGCCAAAGGCCACTCCATCATCTCCTCCCACCTAGGATTATTTCTCATCTTCTTCTGACATCTTTCACTTGCTCTGACCTTTGACATTTGCACATTTCCTTCCATTTCATGTCTGTCTCTCTTAGGATTAGTGTTTCGCAAAGTTTTCATTGTCTAAGAAAAGCGTTAAAATCTCAGGCTCTGCCCGCCCAGAACTCCCACGAGCACCTTCCCCCTACTTTCTCTTTCTCCTCTGTCGGCCATGCTGCCAGCACATGATATCAAATTTCAAGGTGGCAGGCTCTCTCTCTCTTGGGGGGGCTCTCTCTCTGGGGGCTGACCAGGACATCTCAGTGTTTCTCCACCCCTCCATCCTGCAGGGGCCTTCACCCCCCCTTCTCTGTCCAAGGCTCTGGCCTACCTCAGCCGAGGCCACATGGCTTCCCCTCCCCCATCCAGCCTGTGGCTGGGCAGGGGAGGTCTGACCTCTTCACTGACCGGAATAAAGAGAAAGTTCCCCTGGGAGTTCTCTGCTTTTAACCCCCTGTGTTCTTAGAGGCGTATCCATGTCTTCAGTGGCCACACCAGGTGCCAATATTCAAATATGACCACTGATTGGTTTGGCTACAACTTCCCGAAAAACTCACTTCCTTGTCAACCCATGACACCAGTGAGTCTCCCAATTATTACTCATCTGTAAGATGGATCAAAACCTTTAACATCAAGAAGAAAAGAAGGATAATCGTAGTGGGTGATTCCCTTCTGAGGGGAACAGAGGGCCCCATATGTCGACCAGACCCATCCCACAGGGATGTCTGCTGCCTCCCTGGGGCCTGGGTATGAAATATCACTGAGAGACTTCCTGGGCAGATTCAGCCTCTGATTATTACCCACTGCTGATACTCCAGGCAGGCAGTGATGACATTGAAAAGAGGAGTGTCGAGGCGATTAAAAGGGACTTTAGGACACTGGGTCAAGTGGTCAATAGGACAGGGGCACAGGTAGTGTTCTGCTCAGTCCCTTTGGTGGCAGAGAAAAATGATTGAAGAAATAGGAGAACTCACATCATGAACAAGTGGCTCAAGGGTTGGTGTCATCGGCAGAATTTTGTATTCTTTGATCATGGGGAAACTTTTAAGGCACCTGCTCTACTGGAACCAGATGGACTCCATCTCTCTGTTAAGGGCAGAAGGTTTTTAGCTCATGAACTGGCAGACCTTGTTGAGAGGGCTTTAAACTAGGACTGAAGGGGGAAGGGGATGCATCTGGGCTGTCTGGAAGCAGGCCCAAGGGTGGTAAGCCTGAGTTAGGGGTGAAAGCAGCAGCCCAGCTGAGGTGCATGTATACCAATGCATGCAGCATGGGTAACAAACAAGAAGAGCTGGATGCCATGGTGCAACAGCAGAACTATGATGTAGATGCCATCACAGAAACATGGTGGGATGGCTCACATAGTTGGAGCACTGCACTGGATGGCTACAAGCTCTTCAGAAGAGACAGGAAAGGGAGAAGAGGTGGAGGGGTGGCCCTTTATATTAAGGAGGCTTTTGAAGCCATAGGTATTGAAACTTATGAAAATGGAGTTGAATGCCTATGGGTAAGAATTAAGGGGAAGGCCAACAAGGCTGATATCCTACTGGGAGTCTGTTATCGTCCACCCAACCATGAAGAAGAGGTGGACAAGTTATTCTATAAGCAGCTGAAGAATGTTTCAGGATCACCAGCCCGTGTTCTTGTAGGTGACATCAACCTACCAGACATCTGCTGGGAACTTAATACAGCAGAAAAGAGGCAGTCCAAGAAATTTTTAGAGTGTATGGAGGACAACTTTTTGTTGCAGCGGGTGGGTGGGCCCACCAGGGGAGGGACTATGTTTGACCTGTTTTTTCAAATAGAGATGGGCTGGTGGGACATGTAGTGGTTGGAGGCCTCTTGGGGCAGAGTGATCATGAAATTATAGAGTTCTCGATATTTGGTGAAATGAGAAGGAACACCAACAAGACTTTTACACGGGATTTCCGGAGGGCAGACTTTGGCCTACTTAAGAAACTTATTCAGAGAGTTTGTTGAGAAGCAGCCCTTAAAAACAAAGGAGTTCAGGAAAGGTGGGCGTGCTTCAAAACAGAGATCTTGAGGGCACAGGAACAGACTGTCCCTGTGTGCCAAAAGATGAGTCGATGAGGTAAACACCCAGCTTGGATGGGCAAGGAGGTTTTGAAGGAACTTAAGAATAAAAGGAGGATGTATCATCTTTGGAAGGAGGGTCAGGTCTCTCAGGAAGTATCTAAGGGGGCTGCTAGAGCATGTAGGAAAAAAATCAGGGAGGCTAAATTTCAGTTTGAACTTAAAATGGCGACTTCTGTCAAGGATAATAAAAAATGTTTTTACAAATATATTAATGGTAAAAGGAAGGGTAAGACCAACCTTTGTTCTTTACTGGATGAGGGAGTGAACTTAGTAACTGCAGATGAGGAGAAGGCAGAAGTGCTTAACGCCTTCTTTGCCTCAGTCTTTAGCGGGAAGACAACTTGTCCCCAGGATAACTGTCCTCTTGGGTTGGTTGATGGTGCCAGGGAACAGGATGGTCTCCCCATTATCCAAGAGGAGACAGTCAGAGAACTTCTGAGATGCTTGGATATTCATAAATCTATGGGACCAGGTGGGATCCATCCCAGGGTGATGAGAGAGCTGGCAGATGAGCTTGAAAAGCCACTCTCCATCATTTACCAACAGTCTTGGCTCACTGGCGAGGTTCCAGATGACTGGAAGCTGGCCAATGTGACAACCATTCACAAAAAGGGTAGAAAGGAAGATCCCAGTAATTATAGACTGGTCAGCCTGACCTCAGTACCTGGCAAGATAATGTAGCAATTTATACTGAGTGTCATCATGCAGCATCTACAGGATGGCCAGGGTATCAGACCCAGACAGCATGGGTTTAGGTGGGGTAGGTCATGTTTGACCAATCTGGTCACCTTTTATGACCAGGTGACCCACCTGGTGGATGCAGGAAAGGCTGTGGATGTTGTCTATTTGGACTTCAGCAAGGCCTTTGACACTGTCTCCCACAGCACACTCCTGGAAAAGCTGGCAGCCCATGGCTTGGACAGGTGCACTCTTTGCTGGGTTAGGAAGCGGCTGGATGGCCGGGCCCAGAGAGCAGTGGTGAACGGTGCTGCATCCAGCTGGCGGCCAGTCACCAGTGGTGTCCCTCAGGGGTCTGTGCTGGGACCAGTTATGTTCAATATTTTTATTGATGACATGGATGAGGGGATTGAGTCTTTCATTAGTAAGTTTGTGGATGACACTAAGCTGGGAGCGTGTGTTGATCTGTTGGAAGGTAGGATGGATCTGCAGAGAGACTTAGAACAGTTCTGTTAGTGTTCAGGAACACATAATCACGGACTGTTTATATGCAGGTGCTTTTATTGAAGAGCTCTGGGTGTCAGGGGTACAGACCCAAATCTGACTCCAACATGGGTTTGGGATGAACACGTTTTTATACCCTTATCATTATATAACTACATAATAATTATTAAACTTATATTGTTCTATTGTATATATTGATTTCATCCAAGCATGGATTTTTGCCATTTCCATCAAACCCCTTAACATAGTTTCTCATGATTCTTGTTATGATTAGACAATAATTATATCCAGTTACCAAACAATCATTGCATCTAACAATCATGTTATTTATCATAGTCATTAAATGATTATACAGGTGCAGCCTAACATTTTCCCAGGGCCTACCTTAACATTTTCCCAGGGCCTACCAGGCCTATTCTTCCCTTCTAACTCCCCTGAATATTCCATGATTTTAGGAACATTTTATCCCTATACTATAATTTTCCCTCCTTTGAAAGTATTTTTACTTCACTATAATAAGTGTAAATGCTTTCACTTGATACAGTCCTTTGGCTTCTGAGTTTATACTTGATGTTCATCTTCAAATCTGGGGTTGTTATAAACGTTGTCATGGATGCTGTCACGAACTGGAGGACTTGAAGATGATGGATGTGAATTCTTGTCCCGTGTCAGTGCCTTTATTATTTTTTGGTTCCAGGATGTCTTTTTCTGTATTTCTCCTTTTAGGATGCTGTAAACTAACCAAATTACTAAGAACATGATCAGTAAGATTATCAAACTCTTAATGATAGACTTAATCCACGAACTCACATTCCATCCTAACCCTTTGAAGAGGCCAATCAATTTTGTAAAGTCATTTTTGTGGTGGCTTGTAATTGCATGTTTAGGTCTTTAAATCCTTCCCGGGTGACTCTTGCCAGTTTATCTACCTGACTTGTGAGTTTGTACAACATTTCTCTATTCTGGTAGTTTGCTATAGGACCGAACAAAGACTCTAGGACCCACTCAAATTTCACTCCACTAGAGGGTTCTTGCCAAGTTTCATTTTGATTTTCATTATTTAGAATGTCTCATCTTGTTCTTATCTGCAGAAGTTCGTGTTTTCCATTGAATGGGGACTTTCTCCAAATTTGATATAAAGTAGGGAGGCCTAAAGTAATTTCTTTTACTTTCCCGTCTACAGGCAGATGTGTTGTCCAGGTACCATCACTTGTTGCCCATACAAATTGTCCTGGACTTCGGATTGTACTTTTACTACATCTCACTAGTATCTTATAATTCACTTTATCTTGTTTGTATTTGATCCCTCTGCAGGCACAACTAATTTGTAAGGCTACTGCCAGTGGTGGCATTTGTTTTATCTCTATGTCATCAGAAGTGCAATCATAAGTTTTATTACATGCCCACCAACTTACTTTGACTGCCTTCATTCTACTACTAGTGGCAGTGTCCACTACTGCTGGATCTGTTTCATTCTCAGAGCCTTCCATTTAATGCACCACGGGGTGTTTGCCATGTATTGGAATTTTTGAAGTATGCTCATGGACCATGCACTGTCCCGGGGCTCTATTTAACCTTTCCAATCTTTTTCCTCACACTTCCACACCAGAGTGTTCTCTGTGATATTTTCTCTAATCTTTTTATAGTGTGGCAAGAAGCACACCCAATTTGCAATGTCATGATCTTTAACCCACCACTCTATGATTTGTCCTGCCTTGCTATGACTTAAAATACAGTCCCATTTTCTCAGAGGCCTCATCCACTCTCCTGTTACTTTCCAGGTTTCTTTGACTATTTGCCTTGACTCCGGTACCTGTTTACATGCAATTGTTTTGTTCTTTTGTATTTCAGGTAATTTTGACGTTATGATTCCCCAACTTATTGGGTCTCCCGCTGCCTTTGGTATTGGCAGACAGGCAGTTATTCTGCTGGTGTTTTGCATTTTGGCAATATCTTTGACTAATTTAATCATTACATTCTCAGCCCGAATTGCATTAGAAACCTTTATCACCTCTGTTTCTGTCTGCACCTCCCTCTTCATTCTAGAATGAAGAGTGGTTAGTTGATCTTTTTGCATTCTACATCTCAAAGACATTAATAACCATAAAGTGAGCATTGGCACAACTACTGATAACATTTGAAACAGTTAAGCACATCTTATCTGCAGCTTTGTTGGTCCTACAGTTTGTGCAGTCTACTGTCCAGGACGGGCTTTCTTCACTCGGGTGTAATATATCCAGGGATCTACTCCAGCCACTTTGACTGCTGTGAAAGTGGTCAACAGTACCTGATAGGGTCCACTCCACTCCACTTATCTTTTAATGGTTCTTCATTCTAATTTTTAATGTACACTTCATCTCCTCAGTATATAATGTGAACTGGATTCTCGAGAGTCGGCAGCCTATTCTACACGAGGGCGCTCCAAAGCCGAGCTAAAGTTTTCCCGAGAGGCAGAACATAATTATATACTTCCTGCTTTCCCGTGACATGTACATTTGGGTTAAGTCCAGGAGATTCATATGGTTTCCTGTACAATATCTCATAAGGGCTGACTGTCATTCCACTCCTTGGTTTTATCCAAATACTCAGCAGGGCTATTGGCAAAACCTGGGGCCACTGCAGTTTGGCTTCTTGGCATGTTTTACTGATTTGTCTCTTTATTGTCGGATTCATCTTCTCTACTTGTCCACTTGACTGGGGTCTCCATGGTGTGTGGAGGTCCCAAGTTATTCCCAGCAATCTACTTACTTCTCTTACTACTGTGGCTATGAAATGGGGGCCCCTATCTGATGATATCTCTGGAGGGACCCCAAACCTGGGAATGATCTCCTGTAGTAACCACTTAACTGTTTTTTTGCTTGGTTTGTGTGACAGGGAAGGGCTTCTGGCCATCCAGAAAATGTGTCAACTCCCACTAACAGATATTTGTATCCTCAAGTTCTTGGTAATTCTACAAAATCTACCTGCCAATAGTCTCCTGATTCTATTCTTACCCAAATCCTTCCTAGCTGTGCCTGTGGTTTAGCCACTGGGTTGTTTTTCAAGCAGATCTCACATTTTGACATTACTGATTTGGCCATTTTTAACATCCGTACCGAGATTAAATTTCGCTTTAGCAATTTTACCAACACCTCTGCATTCTAATGATATTTGTTATGTTTAATTTGTAGAACTTCTCTCATTATCAAGGGGGGTACCACTATTTGCCCTTGTGTAGTTACATACCACCCTTCTGAATTCTTTTGTGCATTTAACTAACGTTCTAATCTCTCATCTTCTACTGAATATTTTGGTTTTGGAGGCAAATTGAATTGAGACACATTAAGTTTTAAAGGTACCAATGCCATTGTTGTTTGCACTTCTTGAGCAACCTGTAGGGCTGTTCAGTCTGCCATTCAATTTCTCTCACAAATTTTGGAGCTTCCTGACTGGTGTGCTTTATGGTGTATAATTGCCATTTGTTCAGGTTTTTGTACTGCTTTTATTAATTGCAGGACTGCATCTTGATGTTTAATGTATGTACCTTGAGAAGACAGTAGTCCTCTTTCTTTCCACAGTGCTCTGTGTACATGCAACACTCTAAAAGCATATTTTGAGTCAGTCCATATGTTTACCCTTTTCCCTTCACTCAATTCTAGTGCTCTGGTTAAGGCAACTAGTTCTGCCCTCTGTGCAGATGTATTTGGTGGTAATGCTTTTGCCTCCACTACTGTACTGATTGTTGTTACTGCATATCCAGCGTATCTGGTTCTGTTCTCCATGAAGCTGCTTCTATTTGTGAATAACTCCCACTTTGGTTGCTCTAGCGGGACATCTTTCAGGTCTTCTCTCACTGAATAGGTATATCTCAGGTTTCCTGCGGTCAGGATGACCCCGAGAGTCCTTTTTTCCCATCCTGATGGTCAAAGAAGGAGTCGGAATTCCTTGGCTCTGATTTTCAAGGTTGTTTATTGTCTCTAATCTAAAACATTCTTTGTTCTGATCTGCAGAGGTCTGTTCAGCAGGTCTGTCCGAGGCACACTGCCCGCCCTTGGGCTGGTGTCAACATTTTATACTATGAATTACGTGTACTTTATTTACCATTATTTTCCAATACCTTTCGAATGATCTGACAAGTTCATGCAGCACATTCCCTCAAACTCTTCACACCCATTCCCTTGTGCCAGCAATAGATAATCAATTGCTGCTCTGTTTTGGAGATTTGCTCGCCTTACGCTATTGACATCTGTTAGCATGTCACTCAGTGCAAGAGAGATGGCACGAGCATGCTTGCTCACTCAACAACCCATTCGATCCAATTGGGTCAAGGCTACTCCTGATGCTACTTGTGGTGAAAAGATTGCAGCCGAAATCCTCTGAGCCTTGTTCCACGTGTGAACATTGTCATCACAATTTGGATCATATTGTTCAAATTATCTTTTCCCTCTATGTTTTTGTTATTTTAAGATTTTCAAATTTGGCGTTAGCAATTAAAGCTTTCCAATGCTGCATGGACCACCTTTGACATTTGCAGGGATAGCAGGACAAATCCTGTCCTCACAGATAAAAAAGATGCCTCGTGGCAATTGCGATGGAACTTGGAGGGATGGTTTGTCTGACACCTTGGTGTAATTGCACCAAGCAGATGCATTTCTATAAATGAGATTATTTGGGGTGACATCTATCGGAGTTTACCAATATTACTGAACCGGACTGCCTTGGTCTGCCTGGCCTCAGCTGCTGACTAAATAGCGGCACCTGTGGTCCTTTCTCCCCAGAGACACTATTCAGTTACCTGTGGTCACAGCTGAGCACGTGGAGACAAGTCCGGGCATGCCCCGAGCCCCAGTGCTTACAGGCTGGAGCTTGCTGTTGATGCAGGGTCACTCCTCAGGCCTTCCTGAGCTGGAGAAACCTTTAAGGTGAGGTGAAGAAGGAGTGGGTCCTGATGGAGAGTTTTTAATCCAGAGTTTTTGTTTTGGTGGCATGGCCTCTGAATCTTGCAACAGAGACCCTTAATTTCAAAATTATAATAATTCAGAAGGAGGGGGTTTAGATTCTCCATTTCAAGGGAAACTCCTGCCTTCCTTAGCAGACACCTGTCTTTTCAAACCAAGACAGGCCCTCTGATTATTAACTAGTATTGGTTCTTCAAGTGACAAGAAAACAAAGAGAAGTCCGAGGGCAATCAAGAGGGATTTCAGGGCCCTGGGACGATTGGTTAAAGGATCAGGAGCACAGGTAGTGTTTTCTTAGAGCCTTCCAGTAGCAAGGAAGAATATTGAAAGGAACAGGCAGACCCATCAGGTCAACACATGTATCTGAGGCTGGTGCCACCAGAAAAATTTGGGGGTTTTTTGACCATGGGATGGTCTATTCAACAATTGGTCTACTAACACCTGACAGGATGCAGCTTTCTCAGTGGGGAAAAAGGGTTCTAGAACAGGAGCTAGCAGGGCTTGTTGTTAGAGCTTTCAATTAGATTTGAAGGGGGAAAGGGACAAAACCAGGCTTGCCGGTGACAAGCAATGGGATGGCATGCCAAAACTTGAGGAACTGAGAGCTAGTGGGATCCCTCAATCTGCTCCATGAAGTGTCGGCTATAACGAACCACACTTTAAACATTGCTATACCAACGCATGCAGCATGAGAAACAAACAGGAGTAGCTCAAAGCTTTGACCCAGTCTCAGAGATATGACATCACTGTCATAAGCAAAACCTGGTGGGATGAGTCCTGTGACTGGAGTGCCCTGCTAGATAGTTCCAGGCTCTTCAGGAGGGATAGGCAGGGCAGAAGAGGCAGAGGGTGGCACTGTATATGATAGAAGGATTAGAATGTATGAAGCTTACAGTTGACAGTGGTACAGTTGAGAATCTCTGAGTAAGAATCAAGGGGCAGACAAATAATGTGGATGTCATCATGGGAGCCTACTGTAAACCTCCTAGCCCAGACAATTATGCCGACAAACTATTCTTCGAGGAGCTAAGGGGCATCTCCAAATCAACTGCCCTTGTCCTTATGGGGGACTTCAACTTGCTGGAATTTAACTGGGAACACCACACAGCTGGCATAAACAGGTCCAGAAAATTCCAAAAACACCAGGATGAGAACTTCAAGCACAGGTCCTAGGAAAAATGCCCTCCTTGATTTGTTTGTTATTAACAGAGAGGGTCTCATGAGTGAAGTGGCAACTGGTGGCTGCCTTGGCCACAACGACCTTGAAGCAATAAGTTTAAAATCTCTGGTGACAGGAGGAAAAGTGCCAGCAAAACTTCATCCCTAAACACAAGGAGAGCAGACTTCAGGTTGCTCAGGCAATTAGTAAGGTCCCCTGGGAAAATATTTTTGCAGATGCTGGGGTCCATCAGTGCTGATCACTTTTTAAACATCACCTCTTAAAGGCACAGGAGCAGCAATTCCCAAATGCCAGAAGTCAAGCCAGCAAGATAGAAGTCTGGCTTGGCTGAGCAGGGATCTTCTCTGGGATATAAGGCAAACAAAGAAGGTGTATGCTCAGTAGAAGCAAGGTCAGGTGACATGGGAGGAATACAGAGATGCTGCTCACCACTGTAGGGAGAAAATTTGTGCACGCAAAGCTCAATTGGAGCTGAAGTTGCCAGAACTGGGGGGACAATAAAATGCTTTTTAAAATATGTTAATAGCAAAAGACAGTGCATGTTGTAGTTCGTTTTGGATGGTTCAGGGCAGGACCACAGGCTTAGAATATACCATACATTTTGGAGGGGTGAGACAGGGCATACCATTTAAACAAAATGCAATACGACAAGTGCAGAAACAACATTGGCCCGTTCCAGGATGGGGATGGTCACCTCACAAACAGGTATATGAACAAGGCAGAGATGTTTAATGCTTTCTTTGCCTCTGTCTTCAACATGAATGCTCAACCAAGGAGGTGTCAGTGCCCTGAGCTGGAGGACCATGCCTGTGAGAATGATAAACTCCCAGTCAACCCTGAAATTGTGCAGGATCTGCTACTCCAGCTGGATCCCTATAAGTCTATGGGGCCTGATGAGATTCATCTAAGAATACTCAAAGACCTGGCTGATGTCTTTGTGAGGCCACTCTCAGTGATTTTTGACTGGTCTTGGGAATCTGGAAAGGTCCCAGTTGACTGGAAATTTTCAAATTTCAAAAAAGGCAAAAAGGATGACCCTGGAAACTACAGGCCTGTCAGTCTCACTTTTCTGCCTGGTAAAGTTATGGAGAAGATTATTCTGAGACTTACTTGAAAACACATGAAGGGCAATGCAGTCATCAGTCACAGCCAGCACAACTTCATGAAAGGAAAGTCCTGCTCATCAAACCTGATTACCTTTTATGACAAGGTAACCCACCTGGTTGATCAAGGGAAGCCAGGTGATGTCATCTTTTTGGATTTCACTAAAGCTTTCAATACTGTCTCTCCCAGGATCCTTCTGGACACTCTCCAGCCCACAGATAGATAAACACATCATGCGATGGGGTGAGAAATTGGCTCACGGATTGGGCACAAAAGGTTATAGTAAATGGGGTGACATCAGACTGGTGACCTGTCACTAGTGGGGTTCCACAGGGCTCTGTGGCAGGATGTCCCCCCCTGCCCTAGGAGGGCCTGTTGCCTATTAGTTGGTACGATAACTCAGGGCATCTTCCCCCTCACATGTATTTGCTAATTGGTGAAATAATCAGGACATCTGTCTTTTAGTGAGTTATTTCAGCACCATGGAGGTGACATTCCCAGCTGACAGTAAATATCTTGATGTGGAAGCTGATTGTAGGAAGATAAGCTGGAATTTCTGACTGACAGACACTACAAATTACAAAAGCTACACTATACTTTCACAAAGCAGAAGTCTTCTGCACATTCCCTGGAAAGGTGTGGGGCTTTTTCCCGAAGTCATGACGCCACTTTGTGGTTACTCTCTTGAGGGTTGAGTAAAAGGACTCTGTGTACACCATCCTCAATTTGGTGGTAAGTTACATTGACTCCTAATCTATACTATTTCTTTGCTAGCTATAATATAGGTACCTTTATGTCATGCACTGCTTTATGTAATCTACTAGTAGTTCTTCTGTTTTATCCTGTGTAGTAAGTAATTCTGTTTAAGGCCTTTTTCCTGTTAATCTCCTGTCTATTCAATAAATAACTAATTTTATAATAGACCTGATCTGACATTCTTGAGAACTTGCAAGCCAAAGCAGTTTTGGTGCAGGTCACCTAAGTACAGCTCCTGCAAAAAATCTGAGCCTAAGGCAGTGCTTGTCTAAAGCTCTCACTCGATCCATTGCAGGTTCCATCTTAGGCCCTGTGCTTTTCAACATCTTCATAAAGGACTTGAATGCAGGAAACAAAGGGATCCTAAGCAAGTTTGCTGATGATACAAAATTGGGAGGAGCTGTTGACTTCCTCAGAGGCAGAGAGGCCCTGCAGAGAGACCTCAACAAATGAGAGGATTGGACAATCACCAGCTCTATGAAGCCTAACTAAGACAAGTGCCGGGTTCTGCACCTGGGACTGGGCAACCATGGATATATGGACAGACTAGGGAACGAGAGGGTGGAGAGCAGCACCACAGAAAGGGACCTGGGGGTCTTGGTCAATGGCAAGTTGAATATGAGTCAGCAGTGCCCTGGCAGCCAAGAGGGCCAACCCTGTCCTGGGGTGCATCAGGCACAGCATCGCCAGCTGGTTGAGGGAGGTGCTCTGCACTGGTGTGGCCTCACCTTGAGTACTGGGGGCACTTTTGGGCACCACAATATAAAAGAGACATTAAGCCATTAGAGAGCATCCAAAGGAAGGGTACCAAGATGGTGAAGAGTCTAGAGGGGACACCATACGAGGAGTGGCTGAGGTCACTTGGCTTTTTCAGCCTGGAGGAGACAGAGGGGAGACCTCATAGCAATCTACAGTTTCCTCACAAGGGGAAGCAGTGGGGCAGGCACTGATCTCTTCTCTCTAATGATCAGTGACAGCAAATGTCACCCCAGTCTTCAAAAAGGGCACAAAGGAAGACACAGGGAACTACCATCCAGTCAGCCTCACATTGATCCCTGGAAAGGTAATGGAGCATCTCTTTTTGGAGGCCATCTATATCCACAGGGAGGACAAGAAGATGATTAGGAGTAGCCAGCATGGATTCACTAGAGGGAAATCATGCTTGACACACCTGATTGCCTCCTATGATGAAACAACTTCTTGGATGGATGAGGGGAGAGCAGTGGATATTGTCTACCTGGACTTCAGCAAGGCTTTCAATACTCTCTCACAACATCCTCATAAGCAAACTCAGGAAGTATGGATTAGATGAGTAGACAGTAAGGTGGATTGAAAACTGGCTGAACAGCAGATCCCAGAGGGTCGTGATCAGTGGCACAGAGTCTAGTTGGAGGCCTGCCACTGGTGGTTTCCCCCAGGGTTTAGTGCTGAGGACTCCCCATGTGTGGAGATGCGAGGCTTGACTCCATTTCAGAAGACTGCCTTATTATCTTATTATATATATTATATTAAAATACTACATAAAAACTATACTAAAAGAACAGAGAGAAAAGATCATCAGAAGGCTTGAAAGAAGTCTTCATTGAACCACTTGGGCTGAGGCTAATTTTTGGCTTTTCAATGCTTTTGAGCTGATAGCTCTTTTCACTTTTCTTCATTAATTTTTTTTTCCAAAAGAAGAGCAGCAGCAGCAGAGGGTCTCTAGGACCCTTCGGCGGCCCTGGTCCTGGTGGCCAGACGAGGGAACGCAAACCCAGACCTGGCCCACAAAACGGTGGCCCAGGACTGGGCAGGGAGCTCAAAGTTCCCAAACCCAGCACTGGACGGGCAGTGGCCCCAGCTCAGGGAAATGAGCCAAACGGCCCAGAACGGGCCCGTGAGGCGGGCTCTGTGTTCTCACAACCTGGCAGGACCATGCTGCCAGTGTCTTGAGAGCAGAATTGACCAAACACTTCCTCCCCCCAGAAGCACCACCGGTGTACACCAGCAGCTGGGGAAGAGAAGCTTTCTCAGGAATTTTCATCCCAGATCTGGAGTTTCTTGTCCCCAGAGCAAGCGAGCAATGCTTGCTTTGCACTGTTTCTCTTGCTCCTGCAAAGCAAATGCCACTGTTCCTGCTTTCTGCCCCTCGGCACCACCCCCATCCCCTCTGGGATGGGGACCAGAGGCAGGAGTTCCAGGAGCCAACTCCCCCACGCCGCTGGGGTGCACGGGGGAAGGCAGGCACTCCAGACCCAAGGAAGAAGCCCCTGACCACACGCGAAATGACCCGTGAAACACGCTAAGTTTGAAAACAGGCAGCCGAGCTGCATCCGCAGTCAGCTGGCAAGCCTCGTCCCCTCCACGGAGGGACAGGCTGTCCGCAGGGTCTCATGCGAAGGACGGAGCTCCAGAAGCTGGCGGGACAGCTGGGGTGGGCAGTGCGGGTGGCATGGGTGCCAGGATCGGCTCTTGAGATGGTCCCGCAGGCTCAGCGCCATTCTCGGCATGCTCTTGCACTGCAATCGGGTTGGCAGGAGGCAGCGAGACTGGCACGGGTGGCGGGATCGCATTCCCCGCCGGGCTGGGTGCAGCAGCCGAGTCTTCTCCGGCGTCCGAACGCTGCAGCGCAGGCGCCGTCATCACAGCAGCCGGCGGAGCCGGCCCGGGAGGCAGCGGGGCCAGCCCGGAAAGTGTCGGGGCCGGCTCCCCATCCCCCTCAAGAGAAAGAGCGGGGGGGAAAGGCTGCGCACACTCCAAAGGCACAGAAAAAAACTCTTGCTCAGCCATGGGTGATGCGGGGGGGCTGGGAACCAGCAGTTCGTCTTCTTCAAAAGGTTCCTCTTCTCCCGTACCTGGTGGGAAGGGCGCCTTCCCCTGACACTCAGCAACGAGCTGCACCACAGCCTCCCTTCGCTTCAAAACATGGAAGAGGGCTCGGAACGCCATAAAAATTTTCAGGAGTCCAAAACCCAAGCCCTTTTAAGAGTCTCTTCAAGCAAGTTTTTTGGGGCCTTACAAGGGCAACAAAGATTATTCAGGGACTGGAACATCTCTCTTACGAGAATAGGCTGAGGGAGTTGGGCCTGTTCAGCCTTGAGAAGAAACATCTGAGAGGGCACCTTATCAATGTCTATCAGTATCTGAAAGGAGGATGTCAAGAGGATGGAGTCAGGCTCTTCTTGGTGGTGCCAAGAGGCAATGGGCAGAAACTGATGCACAGGAAGTTTCACCCGAACATGAGGAAGAACTTCTTTACTGTGCAGGTGACCAGGCACAGGAACCAATTGCCCAGAGAGGGTGTGGAGTCTCCCTCACTGGAGATATTCAAGAACCATTTGGATGCAATTCTGTGCAATGTTGCAGTGTGCTTTTTGTTTTATTAGTAGGTTTATTGTTTGATTTGTAATTTGGTAGTTTTCTTTATGCTGTTTCTTTTTGTCCCCGCCTTTTCCCAGATTTTTTGTCAGTTAGTTGCTAGTTTCTATTTCCCCAAACTTTGTCAGTTTACTGAAACGGTTCTCCTCCCCTGGGATTTTTATTGGTTTATACATTGTAATCCCCGCCTGGTTTTTTACTTCCAATTCTTCTGATTTGTTAAAGATTGTACCCTCCCCTGAGACCTGCCCCACATATAAGTTCTTGTTTGCCCCTTGTTCGGGGTCCCGGGAAAAGGGGAAGTTTACCATCAAATAAAGTTACCCTTGGACCCGTGTGCTCCCCTGTGTTTTATGATGCGCCAACAGCTGACACCTGGGATTCAACGGAGCTAGAGGGGGGTTCTGCCACCACCCTGCCTATTGTCATCAGCTAGCCAGGGGGAAGAGGAGCAGCAGTGCGATGTGCTCTGGGATGTCCCTGCTTGACCAGATGGCCCACTGTGGTCCCTTCCAACTTTACCCATTCTGTGATTCTGTGAAACACAATTTTATTTTGCTTCATGGCCTCAATAATTTGCACTAGGGTTGTCGCCCTGTTCTTCTAAGCTCTTCTAAGCCTTCTGATGTTTACATTTTTGTAATGGAGTTTCTCACACACTTTTCATGTAAATAATGATTGTTTTGCATTCCTTTCTGGAGGAGGAGAGAATTGATGGACTGTTGGTTTGACTAGTGTCGTTGGAGAGGTGGCAATTTCATCCTCCAATCCAGAGTCACTTTTGGAATTCTATATATATCGAGGTCGAGAAATAAACTACCCCTTTTCTTACCTTGGACATCTCAGCATATGCATGTCGTTCATTTCGTGTCATATTGCGACATCTGGTGGCCGCCGTGTGTAGGACAGCCGTGGGTGAGGTCTTATAGTTTTACTCCCCCACACTTTGGCACAGTGACTGTGAGCCGTTTGGCACTTTGCCTGCAGCTCTTGTGATAATGGCAGCCCCTGTGGTTTCAATGGAGGACTCCCTGGTCTATCTGGAGGTATCTCATTGAGAGGAAACGGGCTTCTGTTTTCTGGAGTGGTTTTGAAAGATTATTCCTGTGGGGCAGAGAGCAAGGATGTTTTCCGCACCCTGGGGTGGCGTTCTCTAGGAAGCCGTGGTCCCTCGTGGGAGAACGCCTCATGGAGGCTCTCTCTGCTGATTATAGTGTAGACGTGGTACAATTGCTGATACAATGGAAAAGTTTTGACAAGTTTTTGCAGGGGTTTGGATCTTTTAGCTCTCAGGTTTCCGCGGATACACAGAGTTCCCAGGGAGACTCGTCTTGGACACGGACGAGGAGGACACTGGTGTCCTTTCGGAGGCCGGTGTGTCGGAGGCCGAGGGGGATTTCGAGTTTCTGCGCGAGGCAGAGTCCTCCCCTCCCC
>JAGGNK010011426.1:6155-21324 GCA_017590115.1 Montifringilla adamsi
CCGAAATTGGGGAATTTCACCCCAAAATCAGCCCCGGAACCCCAAAATTCGGGATCGGGACCCGAAATTGGGGAATTTCACCCCAAAATCAGCCCCGGAACCCCAAAATTCGGGATCGGGACCCGAAATTGGGGAATTTCACCCCAAAATCAGCCCCGGAGGCCCAAAATTCGGGAACGGGACCCGAAATTTGGGGATTTCACCCCAAAATCAGCCCTGGAACCCCAAAATTCGGGATTGGGACCCAAAATTGGGGAATTCTGCCCCAAAATGACCCCGGGAACCCCAAAATTTGGCAATTTGATCCCAAAATTTGGGGATTGGTCCCCAAAATCAGCCCGGGAACCCCAAAATCAGGAAATTTGGGAATTCGACTCCAAAATTTGGGAATTGAGCCCCAAAATTGGGACCTGGACCCTGAAATTTGGGAGTTGGACCCCAAAATTTGGGAATTCGACCCCAAAATCAGCCCAGGAACCCCAAAATTTGGGAGTTTGAGCTCAAAATTCGGGAATGGGACCCCAGAATTTGGGAATTGAGCCCCAAAATTGGGACCTGGACCCTGAAATTTGGGAGTTGGACCCCAAAATTTGGGAATTGAGCCCCAAAATCAGCCCAGGAACCCCAAAATTTGGGATCTGGACCCCAAAATTTGGGAATTTGTTGCCAAAATTTGGGAACTGAGCTGAAAAATTGCGACCTGGGCCCCAGAATTTGGGAATGGAGCCCAAAATCCGGGAATTCGGCCCCAAAATTTGGGAATTTGCCCCCAAAACGATCCCGGAACCCCAAAATTCGGGAATTTCATCCCCAAATCCCCCCCCAGTGACGTCATCGATGCCCAAATTTGGGAATTCTGCCCCAAATTCCCTTCCCCACCCCCCCATGACGTCATCGCCCCCCGTGATGACGTCATCGACACCAGGAAGCGCCTCATTTGCATAGCACGCTTCCCCCCAGGTTCCAATTTGCACATCCCTCATTAGCATAACTCTCATTTGCATATCACCGACCCTCCCACACCAAGGAGTCGAGGCACAGCAGTCCAGCTCATTTGCATGTTCATTTGCATGTTCATTTACATATCGGGGCTTGGCACAATTATTCCGTTATTTATGGCACTCATTTGCATACGGGCGCTCATTTGCATACAGCGATGTGTTGACACGGCAGTGCTCATTTGCATACGGTGCTCGGTGCTCATTTGCATGCCCCGCCTCATTTGCAGGTTCATTTGCATATCGCAGTTAAGTGAGATGTGCATTTGTGCGGCTGTGTCAGTGCTCATTTGCATAACGCTTGTTTATGTACAGCTCATTTACATATTATTAACCCGCAGGCACAACTCCCATCTCCACCTCATTTGCATATCAACATGGCAACAACTCGATTTGCATATCATCTCATTTACATCTATTTACACCCACCTCATTTGCATATCGCCCTCATTTGTATTGCCACACCCCCTCATTTGCATAAAGTGCTGTTGAGGTCTTGTCCTCTTTTCTCATTTACATATTGCTCTTTTTAAATAACACTCATTTGCATACGGCTCATTTGCATACGGCTCATTTACATGCACACTCTCTCACACCGGGGGGGGGGATCGACCCCAAATTTGGGGAATTTTGTCCCAAATTTTGGGGATTTTTTGGTCCCAAATTTTGCAAATTTTACCCCAAATTTTGGGGCATTTTCAGCCAAATTTTGGGAATTTTTTTCCACTTTTTTTTTGGATTTTCAACAAAATTTTGGGAATTCTCAAAAGTAAATTTTGGGGGGGTTTTGTCCCAAATTTTGAGATCATTTTTTAGAAATTTTGAAGGATTTTTTTTTTCCAAATTTTGGATTTTTTCCTCCAAATTTTGCGACTTTTCCTCTCAAATTTTTGGGGATTTTCCCCTCAATTTTTTAGGATTTTTTTCCCAAATTTTGGAATTTTTTCCTCCAAATTTTGTGAATTTTCCCTTTAATTTTTGGGGTTTTTTCCTCTAAATTTTGGGGATTTTCCCTCAAATTAGGAGGATTTTTTTCCCGATTTTTGGAATTTTTTCCTCCAAATTTTGTCGGGGTCACTCGGCCACCTGGACGCCGCCGCAGTTCTCTTTGCTCTCCGATGTGATGGCCAGGTACTCCGACCTGGGGGGAGGGGCCAAATTCGGGCTGGGGGAGGGGCCCCAAAATTTGGGGCAGCCCCAAAACCCTCCTGGACACCCCAAAATCCCACCCAAAAAAATCCCAAAAATCCAAAAAAAACCCCACCCCCCGCTCAAAAGATTTTAGCCCAAAAACCTCCCAAAAATTCCACCCTAAAAATGCCTCAAAACCCAAAAAAATTCCATCCCAAAATGCCCCAAAAATCAAAAAAAATCCAGCCCAAAACCCCAAAAAATTCGACCCCAGAAATTCCTCCCCAAATGCAAAAAATTCCAAAAATTCCACCCCAAAAATGCCCCAAAGTCCCAAAAAATTGAACCCAAAAAGCTCCAAAAATTCTGCCCCAAAATCCAAAAGTTTTACACCAAAATGCCCCCGAAACTCCAAAAAATTCCACCCCAAAAATTCCAAAATTTCATCCCAAAATGCCCCAAAAATTCCACCTCAAAACCCCAAAAATTCCGCCCCAAAACCCCAAAAAATTTCACCCAAAAAGAAAAAATCCCCAAAATTCCCGTTTAGACCACGCCCACCTCCAAAGCCACGCCCCCAAACCCAAACCACGCCCCTTTAACTCTTTCATCTCTTAATTTGACCCCAATTTCTCCATTTTTATCCCAATTTTTGCTTTTTTTCCCACCAAAATCAAACCACGCCCCTTAGACCACACCCACTTTGAAAGCCACGCCCCCAATATTTAAGCCCCGCCCCCTCCCACCATTTAACACCCCCCCCATTTTCCTCCCAATTTCCCCATTTTTGCCCCAATCCTCCCGTTTTTTACCCCAATCTCCATTTTTTCTCCCATAAATCCAGCCACACCCCCTTAGACCACACCCACTCTGAAAGCCACGCCCCCACGATTTAAGCCACGCCCCTTCCCGAATTTTCAACCCCTATTTTCCCTTTTTCGGCCCCATTTTCACCAAGTTTTTTGCATTTCCCCCCCAAATTCCAACCCAAACCACTCCCAATTTAAACCACGCCCCTTTAGACCACACCCACATCCATAGCCACACCCCCAACCCAAACCACACCCCTTTAACTCTTTAATCCCTTGACTTGACTCCAATTTTCCCACTTTTTTGCCCCAATTTTCACTTTTTTCCCCCTAATTTTCACTTTTCCCCCTGGAATTAGCCACACCCCCTTAGACCACACCCACTCTAAAAGCCACGCCCCCAATATTTAAACCACGCCCCCTCCCGCCATTTTAAACCCCCATTTTCCTCCCAATTTCCCCATTTTCCTCCCAATTCTCCCGTTTTTTACCCCAATCTTCACTTTTTCTCCCATAAATCCAGCCACACCCCCTTAGACCACACCCACTCTGAAAGCCACGCCCCCACGATTTAAGCCACGCCCCTTCCCGACATTTCAACCCCTATTTTCCCTTTTTCAGACCCATTTTCACCAAGTTTTTTGCATTTCCCCCCCAAATTCCAACCCAAACCACTCCAAATTTAAACCACGCCCCTTTAGACCACACCCACATCCAAAGCCACGCCCCCAACCCAAACCACACCCCCTTAACTCTTTAATCCTTTAATTTGACTCCAATTTTCCCACTTTTTTGCCCCAATTTTCGCATTTTTCCCCCTGAAATTCAGCCACACCCCCTTAGGCCACACCTGCTCTAAAAGCCACGCCCCCAATATTTAAACCACGCCCCCTCCCGCCATTTTAAACCCCCATTTTCCTCCCAATTTCCCCATTTTCCTCCCAATTCTCCCGTTTTTTACCCCAATCTTCACTTTTTCTCCCATAAATCCAGCCACACCCCCTTAGACCACACCCACTCTGAAAGCCACGCCCCCACGATTTAAGCCACGCCCCTTCCCGACATTTCAACCCCTATTTTCCCTTTTTCAGACCCATTTTCACCAAGTTTTTTGCATTTCCCCCCCAAATTCCAACCCAAACCACTCCAAATTTAAACCACGCCCCTTTAGACCACACCCACATCCAAAGCCACGCCCCCAACCCAAACCACACCCCCTTAACTCTTTAATCCTTTAATTTGACTCCAATTTTCCCACTTTTTTGCCCCAATTTTCGCATTTTTCCCCCTGAAATTCAGCCACACCCCCTTAGGCCACACCTGCTCTAAAAGCCACGCCCCCAATATTTAAACCACGCCCACTCCCGCCATTTAAAACCCCCCATTTTCCTCCCAAATTCCCCATTTTCCTCCCAATTCTCCCGTTTTTTACCCCAATCTTCACTTTTTCTCCCATAAATCCAGCCACACCCCCTTAGACCACACCCACTCTGAAAGCCACGCCCCCACGATTTAAGCCACGCCCCTTCCCGAATTTTCAACCCCTATTTTCCCTTTTTCGGCCCCATTTTCACCAAGTTTTTTGCATTTCCCCCCCAAATTCCAACCCAAACCACTCCCAATTTAAACCACGCCCCTTTAGACCACACCCACATCCATAGCCACACCCCCAACCCAAACCACACCCCTTTAACTCTTTAATCCCTTGACTTGACTCCAATTTTCCCACTTTTTTGCCCCAATTTTCACTTTTTTCCCCCTAATTTTCACTTTTCCCCCTGGAATCAGCCACACCCCCTTAGACCACACCCACTCTGAAAGCCACGCCCCCAACATTTAAACCACGCCCCCTCCCGCCATTTTAAACCCCCATTTTCCTCCCAATTTCCCCATTTTTACCCCAATCTTCACCTTTTCTCCCATAAATCCAGCCACACCCCCTTAGACCACACCCACTCTAAAAGCCACACCCCCAACATTTAAACCACGCCCTCTCCCGCCATTTTAACCCCCCCATTTCCCCATTTCCCGCCCAATTTTCGCCCAGTTTTTTTTGCATTTCCCCCCCCAAACTTCGCCTCGGGGTTAAGCCCCGCCCCCAGCCAGAGGCCCCGCCCACTCACGCGCTGTCGGGGGGCGGGGCCGCGGCCGCCACCTTGCGGTAGCAGTAGAGCATCTCGGCGGCCAGCCAGAGCGTGAGCACCACGATCAGCACGTACATCAGGATCTCGGAGACGATGGACGCCAGGTCCCGCCGCGCTGCGGGAGGAGGCGGCATTCCCGAAATCCCGGGAAACGTCCCCAGGAAAAAAATCCCGGGGGAAAAACCCAAAAAAAACCCCCCAAAAAAACACCCAAAAATCAGCAATTTTAGGGAGGAGTTATGGCGGGTTTGGGTGAAGCCACGCCCATTTTAAGCCACGCCCACGCTGTGCAGATTGGGGTGGGCTTGGGGACACGGCCATTGGTCAGCTGGACACGCCCCTCCCCCAAAATTCCCAAATTCCCAAAAAAAATCCGGGAAAATGTTGGGGCCAAATCTGTCAAGTTTGGGCTAAGCCACGCCCCTTTTCACCTAAGCCATGCCCACTTTCTGCCTTATATGGGCATGGAGTCTTCCCAGTGCTCGCCAGCAGCTCCCAGTAAGTTCCAGTTTGATCCCAGTGCCCCCCCAGTGCTCCCAGTTTGATCCCAGTGCTCCCAGTTTGATCCCAGCGCTCCCAGTTTGATCCCAGTGCCCCCCCAGCGCTCCCAGTTTGATCCCAGTCCCTCCCAGTTCCCATCACTGAACTCCCAGTGTCTCCCCAGCTCCCCCTGGTGGCGGCTTTGGGAACTGCAGCGTTCTCCCAGTAACTCCCAGTTCATCCCAGTCCCTCCCAGTAACTTCCCAGTAACTCCCAGTAATTCCCAGTCCCTCCCAGTAACTCCCAGCCCATCCAAGTACACTCCCAGTAAATCCCAGTCCCTCCCAATCCCATCCCAGTCCCTCCCAGTCCATCCTACTTCCCTTTTAATCCCTCCTACCTCCCTTTTACTCCCCTCTAGTTCCGTTCCAGTCCCTGCCAGTCCCTTCCAACCAACTCCCAGTGCCTCCCAGTCCCTCCCAGTTTATCCCAGTTCATCCCAGTCCTTCCCAGCACCTTTCCCCACCACGGCCAGCCGCAGGGTCTGGTTCCTAGCCAGGCTGTAGGTGTAGCCCAATCCCCCCCAAGTCCCTCCCAGTCCCTCCCAGTCCCCTTCCAGTCCATCCCAGTCCCTCCCAATCACCCTCCATGAACTCCCAGCTCCCCCTGGTGGCAGCTTTGGGAACTGCAGCGTCCTCCCACCAACTCCTGGTAACTCCCAGTCCCTCCCAGTCCCCTTCCAGTCCATCCCAGTCCCTCCCAGTTCCCCTCACTGAATTCCCAGTGTCTCCCCAGCTCCTCCTGGTGGCAGCTTTGGGAACTGCAGCGTCCTCCCACCAACTCCTGGTAACTCCCAGTCCCTCCCAGTCCATCCCAATCCCATCCCCATCCCTCCCAGTTTATCCCAGTGCCTCCCAGCACCTTTCTCCACCACGGCCAGCCGCAGGGTCTGGTTCCTGGCCAGGCTGTAGGTGTAGCCCTCGAAGGTCAGGTTCCGCTTCAGCCGGCACACGTACTGCCCGGCGTGGCCGCGCTCCACGGCCTTCAGCCACACCGACAGGTCCTGCAGGTCCCGCGTGCCCCGCGAGCCGTTCCAGGCAATCACCCCCAGGAACGGGCCAGGAGCCACCCACTCGCCCTCCTCGGGGCTGTAGTGCAGGATCTGCACCGGTAAAAACCGGTAAAAACCAGTAAAAACCAGTAAGGGTTGCTGGGAAGGGATTGGAAATGGGTTTGGCTCAGTGTCGCCGTCTGGTGGCCGAGTTAGGTATTGCAGTCATGATTTATTGTGGTGTCAGTAATTCCCAGTAGCTCCCAGTTCAGCCCAGTGACTCCCAGTATGGCCCAGTGGCTCTCCAGGGTCTCTGCAGTAGCTCCCAGTTCCTCCCAATACATCCCAGTTGTCTTCCCAGTAGGTTCCAGTAGCTCCCAATCCCCTCCCAGTCCATCCCCAGTCCCTCCCAGTCCCCTCCCAATCACTCCCAGTCCATCCCAGTCCCCCCCAATTCCCTCCTAATTCCCCTCAATGAACTCCCAGTGTTTCCCCAATTCCCCCTGGTGGCCATTTTGGGAACTGCAGCATACTCCCAGTAACTCCCAGTTCATCCCAGTCCCTCCCAGTTCATCCCAATTCCCCTCAATGAACTCTCAGTGTTTCCCCAGCTCCCTCTGGTGGTAGTTTTGGGAACTGCAGTGTCCTCCCAGTCCCTCCCCAGTCCATCCCAGTTCCTCCCAGTCCCTCCCAGTCACTCCCAGTCCATCCCAGTCCCCCTCAATTCCCCCCCAGACCATCTCAATGAACTCCCAGCTCCCCCTGGTGGCAGCTTCGGGAACTGCACCACCCTCCCCGTTCCCTCCCAGTTCGTCCCAGTCCCTCCCAGTTCGTTAAATTGACCCAAATGGACCCAAAATCCACCCCCAGGACCCCCAAAATTAGAGGGAGGGGGACAAGGGGGGGTCAGGAAGGAATTCCCGAATTTTCCCCAAATTCCAAAAAAATCCCACAAAATTTTGTCGAAATTTGACCGAAATTTGGTCCAAAATCCTCTCAAAAATGGTTAAAATTCTCCCAAAATGGACCCAAAATCCAACTCAGAGACCCCAAAAACGGGGAGGGGAACAGGGAGACCTAAAAATTTTTTTTAAATCCCCAAATTCCCAAGAAATCCCCAAACTCCCCCAAAATTTGCCCAAAATTCCAGGAAAATTTGCCCAAAAATCACTAAAATTGACCCCTAATCAAGAACTCACCTAAAATGGACCCCAAAATCCCCCCAAATTGACCCAAAATTCACCCTGGCCACCCCAAAATTTGGGATTGGGAGAGCAAGGATTCCGGAATTCCCAAAAAATCCCCAAAAAAAATCCCAAAATTGGCCAAAAATTCATCAAAATCTGGCCCAAAACCCCCCAAAATTGGCCCAAAATTGGCTCATTTGGACATTTTGAGGTCCCAGGTGACGTTTGGGGACATTTTGGGGACATTTAGAGAACATTTGGGGACATTTTTGGGGTCCCAGGTGACATTTTGGGACATTTGGGGACATTTTGGGGACGTTTTGGGGACATTTTTGGGGTCCCAGGTGACATTTTTGGGACATTTTGGGGGTCCCAGGTGACATTTTGGGGGTCCCACGTGACATTTGGGGACATTTTGAGGACATTTGGGGACATTTTGGGGTCGCCGGTGACATTTTGAGGACATTTGGGGACATTTTGGGGTCGCCGGTGACATTTTGGGGACATTTGGGGACATTTTGGGGTCGCCGGTGACATTCGGGGGGTCCCGAACTCACCCTCGAGGAGCCCGAGGAGCAGCGACAGCAACATGGCGGCACTTCGGCAATTTCCGGACACCTTCGGCTCTTTCCGCCCCCCTTCGCGCTCGGTTCGGTTCTTTCCGACCCTCCCCGGGCTCCCTTCGTCTACTTCCGGCCCGCTTCGCTTACTTCCGACCCAGTTCGGTTCTTTCCGGCCCGGTTCGGTTCTTTCCGTACAGCTCCGTCCTTACTTCGGTTGTTCCTCGCCCGCTTCGGCTCTTTCCGGATAACTTCGCCTCTTTTCGCCCCGGTTCTGATTTCTCCGGCCTAGCTGGGCCCAGTTAGGCCCAGTTCAGCCCAGTTTGGGCCCAGTTCAGCGTCTCCGGCCCCCTCAGCCCCCTGCCCGGCCCATGGGCCCCTCCCCCGCCGCAGGAGGAGGACGAGGATGAGGAGAACGAGGAGGAAGAGCCCGGGACGGGTCTGAGGAGCCGCTTCAAGGCATGGCCGGACCCTCAGGCGGGTCCGCTTCGGCTCCGCTCCGGCTCTTTTCGGCTCCGCTCCGTCCCCGCCGTTCGGCTCTTTCCGGCTCCCGCTTCGCCGGCTCTCGGCTCCTCTTCGGCTCTTTCCGGCTCTTTCCGGCTCCGCTCGGTCCCGGCGCACTGCGGCGCCCGAGGGGGGGGCGGGACCGGCAGATTGACGTCATTCAAGTGGGCGTGGCTTCGGCCGAGCCGGACTCCGCCCCCCCCCGGTGTCCCCGAGCGGGTCGCGGTGTCCCCAAGGCCACCCCGGGGTGTCCCCGAGAGGGTCGCGGTGTCCTGGTGGCCCCAAGGAGCGTCCAGGTGTCCCCGAGGTGTCCCCAAGGTGTCCCCAAGTCCTTCTCATTGTCCCCAGGTCCCTCCCGGCGTCCCCAAGGCCATCCCAGTGTCCCCAAATCCATCCCCAGGTTGTCCCCATGTCCCTCCCGGTGTCCCCAGCCATGTCTCAGTGTCCCCAGGGGTGTCCCCATGTCCCCAAGCCGACCCCAAATCCATCCCAGTGTCCCCAAGGGTGTCCCCAGCCATGTCCCTGTGTCCCCAGGGGTGTCCCCACTTCCCCAGGGATGTCCCCAAGTCCTTCCCAGTGTCCCCAAGGGTGTCCCCAGCCATGTCCCGGTGTCCCCAAGGGTGTCCCCAGGTCCCTCCCAGTGTCCCCAGGGGTGTCCCCATGTCCCTCCCAGTGTCCCCAGGGGTGTCCCCATGTCCCCAAAGTGTCCCCAGGTCCCTCCCAGTGTCCCCAGGGGTGTCCCCATGTCCCCAAAGTGTCCCCAGGTCCCTCCCGGTGTCCCCAAAAAAGCTCCAACGCTCTCGCTCCGGTCTCAGCTTTATTTGAATGTCCCGTGGTGTCCCCAGGGGTGTCCTTGAGGTGTCCCCAGGTGTCCCCGGGGGTGTCGCCAGGTGTCCCCAGGTGTCACTTGTAGAACTCGTGCTCCTGCTCGTCCTTCTTGATGACGGTTTTGTACGCCTTCTCAAAGTCCTTGGCCAGCACGATGTACCTGTTCTCCCTGACGGCCAGCATGCCGCCCTGGGGACACGCACAGTGTCACCTGAGTGTCACCTGAGTGTCACCTGTGTGACCCACAGCCAGCCCTGTGTCACCTGTGTCACCTGCACTGAGCTACAGCCTCACCTGTGTCACCTGTGTCACCTGTGTGACCCACAGCCAGCCCTGTGCCAGCCCCTGTCCCTGTTCTCCCTGACAGCCAGCATGCCGCCCTGGGGACACGCACAGTGTCACCTGAGTGTCACCTGAGTGTCACCTGTGTGACCCACAGCCAGCCCTGTGTCACCTGTGTCACCTGCACCGAGCTACAGCCACACCTGTGTCACCTGTGTGACCCACAGCCAGCCCTGTGTCACCTGCACCGAGCTACAGCCACACCTGTGTGACCCACAGCCAGCCCTGTGCCAGCCCCTGTGCCTGTTCTCCCTGACGGCCAGCATGCCGCCCTGGGGACACGCACAGTGTCACCTGAGTGTCACCTGAGTGTCACCTACAGCCAGCCCTGTGTCACCTGTGTGACCTACAGCCACCCACAGCCAGCCCTGTGTCACCTGCACCGAGCTACAGCCACACCTGTGTGACCCACAGCCAGCCCTGTGCCAGCCCCTGTGCCTGTTCTCCCTGACGGCCAGCATGCCGCCCTGGGGACACGCACAGTGTCACCTGAGTGTCACCTGTGTCATCCCCAGAGTCACCTGTGTCACCTACAGCGAGCTACAGCCACCCCATTGTCACCTACAGCCACACCTGTCCCAGGTGTGCCGTGTCTCACACCTGTCCCAGGTGTGCCCAGCTGTGCCCCACACCTGTCCCAGGTGTGCCCAGGTGCCCCACACCTGTCCCAGGTGTGCCCAGGTGTGCCCCACACCTGTCCCAGGTGTGCCAGCTGTGCCCCACACCTGTCCCAGGTGTGCCCTCACCTCCTGGCAGATGGAGTTGATGTCGGCCCCCGAGATCTTGTCCGGCCGCGCCACGTCTGGGTCAGGGGTCAAGGAAACGGCCAGGTGTGCCCAGGTGTGCCACTGGCACATCCAGGTGTGCCCTTGGCATGCCCAGGTGTGTCTTTAACCCCGCCCAGCCGTGCCCAGGTGTGCTCAGGTGCGGATACAGTCCTCCAGGTCCACCTCCTCGGACAGGTGTGCACCCAGGTGTGTTTCTATCCCCCCCAGGTGTGTTCCTAACCCCCCCAGGTGCCCCCAGGTGTGGATACAGTCCTCCAGGTCCACCTCCTCGGACAGGTGTGCACCCAGGTGTGTTTCTATCCCCCCCAGGTGTGTTCCTAACCCCCCAAGTGTGCCCAGGTGTGCCCAGGCGTGGATACAGTCCTCCAGGTCCACCTCCTCGGACAGGTGTGTGCCCAGGTGTGTTCCTAACCCCCCCAGGTGTACCCAGGTGTGCTCAGGTGCAGATACTGTCCCCCAGGTCCACCTCCTAGGACAGGTGTGCGCCCAGGTGTGTTTCTATCCCCCCAGGTGTGTTCCTAACCCCCCAGGTGTGTTTCTATCCCCCCAGGTGTGTTCCTAACCCCCCCAGGTGTGTTCCTAACCCCCCCAGGTGTGCCCAGGTGTGCCCAGGTGTGGATACAGTCCTCCAGGTCCACCTCCTCGGACAGGTTCATCTTGCCGGTGATGGTGGAGAAGATGAGGCGCTTCTGGCGCCGGTCGGGCAGCGGGAACTCGATCTTGCGGTCCAGGCGGCCCGGCCGCAGCAGCGCCGGGTCCAGCGTGTCCGCGCGGTTGGTGGCCATGATCACCTGGGCACAGGTGAGACGTGAGGACACACCTGGGCACAGGTGAGAGCCCCAAAACCCCGAAAAACCCCAATAAAACCCCATGAAACCCCTGGAAATCCTGACCCAGCTGTGTCCAGGTGTGCCCCGCTGGTGGCCATGATCACCTGGGCACAGGTGAAGGGTCAGGGCACACCTGGGCACAGGTGAGAGCCCCAAAACCCCAAAAAACCCCAAGAAAACCCCAAAAAACCCCATGAAATCCCATAAAACTCCTGGAAATCCTGACCAGCTGTGCCCAGGTGTGCCCAGGTGTGGCGTGGTTGGTGGCCACGATCACCTGGGCACAGGTGAGGAGTCAAGGCACACCTGGGCACAGGTGAGAGCCCCAAAACCCCATAAAACCCCCCCAAAAAACCCAAAAAACTCCATAAAATCCCATAATTCCCAATCCAGGTGTGCCCAGGTGTCTGTGCAGTTGGTGGCCACGATCACCTGGGCACAGGTGACACGTGAGGACACACCTGGGCACAGGTGAGGGGTCAGGGCACACCTGGGCACAGGTGAGAGCCCCAAAACCCCGTAAAACCCCCCAAAAAACCCCATAAAATCCCGTAATTCCCAATCCAGGTGTGCCCAGGTGTGCCCAGTTGGTGGCCACGATCACCTGGGCGCAGGTGAGGGCTCAGGGTACACCTGGGCACACCTGAGACCCTCCAGGACCACGGGAACCCTCAAAATTCTGGATGCAGGTGTCCCCAGGTTTGGTGGCCGTGGTCACCTGGGGACACCTGAGGGACACCTGAGGGACAGGTGAGGGCTGAACGTCACCTGGGACACACCTGGGTCCCTCCAGGACCCCAAATTTCTGGATCCAGGTGTCCCCAGGTTGGTGGCTGTGGTCACCTGAGGACACCTGAGCCACACCTGGGGACACCTGAGCCAGACCTGGGGACACCTGAGGACACCTGGGGACACCTGAGGGACACCTGAGGGACACCTGGGGACACCTGGGGACACCTGAGGGACACCTGAGGGACAGGTGAGGGCTGAACGTCACCTGGGACACACCTGGGTCCCTCCAGGACCCCAAATTTCTGGATCCAGGTGTCCCCAGGTTGGTGGCTGTGGTCACCTGAGGACACCTGGGGACACCTGGGGACACCTGGGGACACCTGGGGACACCTGGGCGCACCTTGACGTTGACGTTCTGGTCGAAGCCGTCCATCTGGTTGAGCAGCTCCAGGAGGATCCGTTGGACCTCGCGGTCGGCTTGGGGCGAAAAACGGGAATTTTGGGACCTCCGGATTTGGGGATTCCAGCCGAAAACCCAAAATTCCACCCAAAACCTCAAATTCCACCCAGGTGAACCCAAAATTCCATCCAGGTGACCTCAAAATTCCATCCAGGTGACCCCAAAATTCCATGCAGGTGACCCCAAATTCCACCCAAAACCCCAAAATTCCATCCAGGTGACCTCAAAATTCCATCCAGATGACCCCAAATTCCGTCCAGGTGACCCCAAAATTCCACCCAAAACCCCAAATTCCATCCAAGTGACCTCAAATTTCCATCCAGGTGACCCCAAATTCCACCCAAAACCCCAAAATTCCATCCAGGTGTGGCTGAGTTTCATCCCAAGGTTCTCCAGAAGGTTCCTCACCCCCAAAATTCCACCCAAAACCCCAAATTCCACCCAAGTGACCCCAAAATTCTGACCAGGTGACCCCAAATTCCACCCAAAACCCCAAAATTCCGTCCAGGTGACCCCAAAATTCCATCCAGGAGTTGCTGAGTTTCATCCCAAAGTTCTCCAGAAGGTTCCTCACCCCCAAATTCCACCGAAAAATCCCCTAAACTCCACCCCGGTGGAGACCCCTCCCCAATTTGGGGGTCCCAATTCCCTCACCATACCCCAAGACCACCCAAAGGGTCCCCAAATCCCACCCTGGTCTTCATCCCAAGGTTCTCCAGAAGGTTCCTCAGCCCCAAAAACCATCCCAAATCCACCCAGGACCCCCAAACTCCACCCAGGACCCCCCAGACCTCACTCCAATGGAGACCCCTCCCCAATTTGGGGGTCCCAAGCCCACCCCCGGTCTGGGCGTCGAAGCGCTTGGTGGCGATGGCGTCGATCTCGTCGATGAAGATGATGGCGGGCGCGTTCTCCTTGGCCAGGCGGAAGACGTCGCGCACCATGCGCGGGCCCTCGCCCAGGTACTTCTGCACGAACTCCGAGCCCACCACGCGGATGAAGGCGGCTGCGAAAAAAACCAAAAAATTCCGGGATTGGGGTCTCCAAGGTCCCAAAAATCCTCAAAATCCCACTGGGAAGCCATGGAGACCACCAAGACCTCGAAACGCCTCCAGAAACCCCAAAAATCCCACTGGGAATCCATGGAGACCACCAGGAACCCAAAACCAACTCCAAAACCCCATGAAGACCACCAGGAATCCATGGAAACCACCAAGACCTCGAAATGCCTCCAGAAACCCCAAAAATCCCACCAGGAAGCCATGGAGACCATCAGGAACTCAAAACGCCTCCAGACACCTCAAAAATCCCACCGGGAATCCATGGAGAACACCAGGAACCCAAAACACCTCCAGAAACCCCAAAAATCCCACCAGGAAGCCATGGAGACCACCAGGAACCCAAAACACCTCCAGAAACCCCAAAAATCCCACCAGGAAGCCATGGAGACCACCAGGAACCCAAAACACCTCCAGAAACCCCAAAAATCCCACCAGGAAACCCAGGACCCCCCAGACCTCACTCCAATGGAGACCCCTCCCCAATTTGGGGGTCCCAAGCCCTCACGTTCAATTTGGGGTCTCCAAACCCCACCTTGAGGTTCTCCTGATCTTCATCCCAAAGGTTCCTCACCCCCAAAAATCATTCCTAATCAACCCAGGACCCCCAAACTCCACCCAGGACCCCCCAGACCTCACTCCAATGGAGACCCCTCCCCAATTTGGGGGTCCCAAGCCCTCACGTTCAATTTGGGGTCTCCAAACCCCACCTTGAGGTTCTCCTGATCTTCATCCCAAAGGTTCCTCACCCCCAAAAATCATTCCTAATCAACCCAGGACCCCCAAACTCCACCCAGGACCCCCCAGACCCCACCCCAATGGAGACCCCTCCCCAGTTTGGGGGTCCCATCCCCTCACTTCCAATTTGGGGTCTCCAAACCCCACCTTGAGGTTCTCCTGACCTTCATCCCAAAGGTTCCTCAGCCCCAAAAACCATCCCAAATCTACCCAGGACCCCCAAACTCCACCCAGGAACCCCCAAACCCCACCCCAACGAAGACCCCTCCCCAATTTGGGGGTCCCAACCCCCTCACCATGCCCCAAGACCACCCAAAGGGTCCCCAAATCCCACCCTGGTCTTCATCCCGAGGTTCTCCAGATGGGGGTCCCAAGCCCTCACGTTCAATTTGGGGTCTCCAAACCCCACCTTGAGGTTCTCCTGATCTTCATCCCAAAGGTTCCTCACCCCCAAAAATCATTCCTAATCAACCCAGGACCCCCAAACTCCACCCAGGACCCCCCAGACCCCACCCCAACCCCAGGTGTG
>JAGGNK010011437.1:0-26582 GCA_017590115.1 Montifringilla adamsi
TGGTCCATGACATCAAGCAGGAAACAGCAGATTGGATAGACGGACTTTTCCAAGGATGGGGACTCTCTGGCTGGGTCAAATCCATACTAAAGTCTGTGCTTTTAGTTTTGCTTGGGTTTTTTTGTTGTTTTGATCAGCTTTGGGATCATCAAGAGCATTGTAACCAAACTGTTATTCAAAGCTGCTTCTCCTTTAGAGATCAATCGAGTGAGTGTTCCCTCTGCTCCTGAGAAAGAGGCAGAAACTTTTACAATGCAGCCTTGGTTTGCTGATGCTTGAGATCAGCCCAAGCTGAAATTTGAATTTTTTTACTTAAGGTACCTCTTCCTTTTTTATTCAAACCAAAAGAGGGAGATGTTGCAGTGTGCTTTTATACTTTGTAATAGTTTTGATTTTGTATCCCCTTATTCTCCCCAGATGATGTACCCCTTTTTGTACCCCCTTCCTCTACCTGTGTAACCATTCTCCTGTGTTGAGATCATCCCCCAAATCCCTGCCCTGGCTCTCTGTCAGTCACTCAGCATCCCATCCCCTCTATCTAGATCTTTCGGTCAATGCCGTCGAGTGATTTGCCCGAAGCCAGGGGTCAGCCCCCCAAGGATGATGTTATACGCTATCCCAAATGTCCATCCCTAAGGCTGCATCCCTGGAGGGTCTTTATTGGTCAGCAAATGTACCTACCCTCAGTTTCCTCCCCCCCTTTAAATGTAACCTTGAGATTCCTTTGTTGCACTCTGAGCAAGGTGCACCACTGAGGTGTGGGGCCCCCTGGGGAGCTGCGAATAAACCTTGGACTGGCCCCCTGCCCAGAGTCGGCCTTTTACCCTCCTCTGATGTCTCCATCGTCTCTTCTGATGCAAAGGCGACATGCCTAGCGGCCCTCAGTACCCTCGGGGCACCAGAGAGTGCCCCCCCACTGTCGGTCACTTCGGGGCTGCCCCCCTGCTGTTTGCCAACCCGGGGCTGGCCGGGGTTCACTGGGAGGCACCCAGAGAGACAGAGACAAGCTGGGATAGGTGACATAAACTGACAAAAGAGATATTCCATACCATGACATCACACTCAGTATATAAAGTAAGGGAAAGGAGGAATGGGGGACATTTGGAGTGATGGCTTTTGTCTTCTCAAGTAACCATTACATGTGATGTGGGCCTGATCTCCTGGAGATGTCTGAACAGCTGCCTGCCTTTGGGAAGGAATGAATTAATTTCTTGTTTTGTTTTGCTTCTGTGCCACGGCTTTTGTTTTCCCTATTAAACTTTATCTCAACTCATGAGTTTTCTAGATTTTGCCCCTCTGATTCTCTCCCTAATCCTGCTGGTGTGGGGAGTAAACAAGTGGCTGTGTGGTGCTTAAATGCTGACTGGGGTTAAACAACACATGTGGTTTACCAGACAAGTCCTAGCTGACTGTAAATTAGTAAATGTAATGTCCATCTACAAGAAGGGTTAGAAGGATGGTCTGGGGAAGAACTACAGGCCTATGAAGCCTAACCTTGGTTCTGGGCAAGGTTATGGAAGAGATTATCCTGAGTACCATTACATGGCACATGCAGAACAACCAGGTGATCAGGCCCAGCAAACACAGATTTATGAAGGGCAGGTCCTATGTGGGGGTCAGGGGTGAGAAAGCTATCTCAGGAATGCCCTGGGAAAGCACCGTTATCTAAGCCAGAAGAAATTCATTCCTTTTCCATGGTTCAAATGCTGTACTCCCACCCATTCTGTACCCTTTTGTATCTTTCAATAGTTACTCCTGTGAAAACTTTTCCCCCTCCCATCCCCCTCGACATGTAGCTGTGCACAAAAACTGGAACTTTCCCTAAGAATCGTGCACTCGCCCTGGTGTCCTTCTACTGGTTTGTTACCCATCCCAGCTGTCCCTCCAACCCACCGTCTGTCCTTCAGCCTACCCTCCATGTTTTCCTATCCATTTGGACCCTGCAATAAATCAGTTGAAATTATCCAGGACTCGAGCTGCCCTCCTTCAATCTGGTGAAGAAAAAACATCTAGCCGGGGTCCAGTGGGTGAGAATCCTGACTCTGGCAGTCCTACTTGATGAATCTGATCTCCTTTTACAACAAAGTGACCCACTTAGTAGATGAAGGAAGGGCTATGGATGTAGCCTCTGTAGACTTCAGTCAAGCATCTGACACTGTTTCCCAGAGCATTCTCCTAGAAAAACTCTCTGTTCATGGGTTGGATGGGTAGACTCATTGACAGGGAAAAAATGGATAGATGGCAAGACCCAGAGACTTGGAGCTAAATCCAGTTGGCGACCAGCTGCTACCTGTGTTCTCGAGGGCTCAGTTTTGGGCTGGTCCTGTTAAACATCTTTATTGATGATCTGGACACAGGGATTGAAAGCACCCTCAGTGTATTTGCAGAAAACACTACATTGAGTGGAAATGTTGATCTGTTTGAGGATAGGAAGGCTCTGCAGAGAGACCTGAGACACCTGGACGAACCCAATCTAGGGGTTGAGGACAGCAGCATGAGGTTCAATAAGGTGAAGTTCTGGGTTCTGCACTTGGGTCACAGTAATTCCACGCAGCCTTACAAGCCTGGGGAGAAGTAGCTCGAGCACTGTTCAGCAGAAAGGACTGTGGGGGTGCTGGTTGACAGCTGGCTCAATATGAACCAGGAGTGTGCCCAGGTCGCCAAGGAGGTAAATGGCATGTAAATGGTAAATGACAGATGGCCTGAATCATGAATAGTGTAGCCAGCAGGACTAGGGAAATGATCATCCCCCAGTACTCAGCAATGGTTCTTGAGTACTGCATTCAGTTCTGGGTGCCTCACTTTAAAAAGGACATTGAGGTACTGGAGCCTATCCAGTGAAGGGCAAGGTCATGAAAAGTCTAGAAAACATGTCTTATGAGGAACAGCTGAGAGAACTGGATTTGTTTAGTCTTGAGAAGAGGAAGGTCAGGGGAAACTTTACCACTCTCTATAACTACATGAAAGGAGGCTGTAACGAGGTGGAGGCCAGTCTCTTCTACTGTGCCTGCAGTGAGAGAACCAGAGGAAAGGACCTTAAGATGAGACACTGGAAATTCGGATTAAATATTTAAAAAAAAAAATTCACTGTTAGGCTGGTCAGGCATTGGAAAAGGTTGCTCAGGGAGGTGATGAAATCACCACCCCTCTAGGCCTTTAAGAGGTGTCTGGATCTGGCACTGGGTGATATAGTTTAGTGGTTTAGGGCTACAGTGGTAATGCTGGGTTGATGGTTGGACTTCATGATCTTAAAGGTCTCTTCCAACCTTGATTCTACGAGAGTAACAGCATGAGGAAAGACCGAGAATGAAGAGAATTATTATGTACTTAGCAAGTCAACCCCGGCAATTGGGAAGAAGGTTAAAGTCCATTTTCTCTCCTTTCCTCCTTCAATGTGTAAATCACAGCAGGGAACCAGCAGATGTCAGTGATGATATACTACTGCTGTAATACCTAAAAAAAGTGGGGTTTTACAGCATAAAAGCAACCATAATGAAACCAAAAATACCTGCAAGCTGCATCTTCAGCTGCCACAAACTAGCTCATCTTTACTGAAACTCACAAAGCTCTTTGGATATGTGCCTCTGCATTCTTCTTTGTCCTCAGATGCAACATCTAATCCTAGTGTTTTTCAACTTTTCAGGGCTTCAGTGCTTCTCTGTTCTTAAGAAATTGGAAGGCAACTGAAGGCCCTTCATGTAACTTTAAGAGCTGTAAGTAGCAGATGGATGTTTAAGTCTCACAGCTAGGGTTCCAAGTACTAAAACAAGGACTCCCCAACACAGCCACCACTGTTCATACCTCCGCAGAGCAGAAAATCAGCTTGAAAAGCAACCATGCAATTTTGAAACCATATATTTTGAAATAAGGTCTCCAAGCTCCACTGCTAATGCTGACCTGTAAGGGACTCCCACCTAATTTTAATTGATATGTTTTGCAAAGCAGAAGGTTTTGATCTTAGCAGCGTTATTAGCAACCACTAGAGAGTGGAAGGAAGACTCACATGTAATTGCTTGGAGTCCTACAGAAGTTTTGGCTATGCTTTGTATGGTGTCCAAGTCCAGAGCTGAATAACGCATGTCTGAATAAAAGACTGTCTTCTGGACAGGATCAATGAAGCAAGGAGGATAGAAACAGAGCAAACAACAGAGCAAGACGCACGATCTTTTTCTGGCAGCAGCAGCAGCTATTGAGAGCATGAAGCAAACAATCAAGACATCCCTGAGAAACATTTCTTGAAGGGTGAGCACTGCTTAGGTAAAAGGCGAAACTGATCAAAGGCAGGCCCAGCCTCACGAAACAAAGTGCAGAGGCAGCTGGCAACCCATCAGCAGCCAGGGAGTGAGGGCACCTGTGTCCTTGTGCAGGAAGGCACAGGGTGGTGGAGAAGCACTACTTGCATCTAGCATCATTCCTGAGAGACAGGCAGCCCTCTAGCAAGCAAGAGCAAAAGCCCTCTGATATTCTGATGGGATGTGAAGCTGTTCCAGTATGATTAATTTATGATACCATTAAAACTCAGAAGCAGGTCTGTTTTTGGGAGGCCTCTGAGGCAAGGAAATCTGCTGCATTCCTTCCCATGGAAGAAAGGACACTGATGGCTGCATTTCTGGTTTACACATCCTATTGCTGGGTGAGCTCCCACAAGGAGAAAGGTGGATTAAACTTCCCTCTAATATTCTAGTGCAACACAGGAAAAAAAGGGCAAAATTGTCAGTTCTCAACTTTCAATATTTTTCCCAGACAGCAACAGCCCAGCAACAGCTTATTCACAAATCTTTCCTCAAAGTTTATTAAAAGTAAATCAATTAAAGTTTCTTTCTAATATGTGATTAAATCAAAATTGATATCTAATAGGTCATGTGTAAAAGACAACATTTATTTCTAGATCTCTGGTTTGAGACATACAAAGATTTTGCCACAGATAATTTACTACCCAATAAGACAACTTACCATGCTCTCCTAAACCTGAGAAAACACTGTAAGTCTTCTGCCTAGATTATTTTATTAAGTACAGCACAGAATTATTACATCATGAATACGTATATATTAAGTAAAAACATTTCAGTGCTCTTACTGTATTAGTATTTAGCTGGTTCTTAAACAGTAAAAGCAAAATAAATTTGTACATGGCTTAACAACCATCCACTACCGCACACTGCTGTGCTTATAAAGCAACTACATTGTCCTGACTAATCCACATTTTGGAGCAATACAAAATAGAAAGGAGAAGCAAACCCTTCCACTCCACTCTGTAGACCTTGTCTGCCTTTTATAGCAACATATTACTCATGTTGCAACAGACACCTGGCTTCAGCCTCACAGAAGTCTGTCACTCTCCACTGTCCAAAAGACCTCCCTTTAGCTTGAAAATGCACATTCCATGCCCAAACCCCTAGAGGCCAGTCATCCTGCAAGACAGAACAATACCAGGAATATGGCAAAAAAAAAACCTTCACCAGACTTGCTTCAGCAGAAAATTAAGGGCATCTGAAAAGACCTTCAACTCAACCACCACGCTGCAGCCTGTGGGTTTCCATTCCCTTCAAACCAAGCAGGCTGAGAAGAGGTGAAAATTCAAAGAGCCCCCTCTCCTGCCCCCTAGAAAAGCCAGGTGGTGAATATTGTTTTGTCCACAAAGTCTTTGTAAATAAACACACCAGCTGGTATTGGAGGTGGGAAGAGGAGGAGAAAGTACCAAAGCTGCCACAGGTGAAATCCTAAAAAGGAGATGTCTAACACAATGCTGAGATCTCAGATTGTTGAAATCATCACAGCCCTTCCCATTTAAGCAGAGATATCAGGATCAATTTATCTACTGGGAGTCTGCCTGCTGCAGACTACAACTCCTCAGGTAGCTTCAGCCAGCAGCATGCTCTCAGTACCTGTGTAACACTGTGCTGGTAGCACTGTTGTGCCTTGTAACTAATTCCGGTGAGATATGGCTGTCAGTTTACTAGTGGCAGAGGAGAGACATATTTTATCATGTAGTATTTGTTCTCTCCAGGATAAAGCCTCTTATTTAAGCTTCAGCTAAAAGGGTTGCGCACATCTGACTGTTCTTCTTACACGTATAGGCATGCTTAAAGACAGACAAGAAAAATCATGAAACATTATTCCAAACCTCAGTTTGATGTGTATGGATGCACTGAGCCTCCATAAAATAATTGGGAATGGAAAATCTTCTTTCCGTTTTCATCTAGTGATTAAGAATCCTATAGAAAAACCCTCTCCTCTTCAGGCAATCTTGAAACTTGGAAGAAGAGACTTATTTGTTACAGTCATACAGATGGATGACAAAGAGGTTTATACTGAAAAACAGTATGAGGTTTAGTTATTATTCATCTAGAATAAGTCCTACAGTTTTTCTAACTTTTTAAAAGGTAGGAGAGACCCATGCTTGATGTATAACATACAGACACTGCCTTGTACTAACTGCAGGAGAGGTCCTGAACAAAATTGCTGCTTATCTATGAACTTCACAGAATTCACAGAATGACTTGGTTGGAAGAGACCTTAAAGATCATCGAGTCCAACCCATGCCCTTACACCTCAACTTAACCATGTGTCCTAGGTTGACTATATGATGCTTTTATCCCCAGTCGTCTTGTTCTGTTTATACTGAATAATAAGTTTTACACCTTTAAGACTCTCTTCCAGAGAGTAAAGAGAGGAGAGAAAAAGCGAGCAGTTTGTTTTCAGACTGCACTCACTCCTCCACATTCCTGCTCCTAGACTGTGTTGTCTGCAGATGGACAAACAGCAGGACAGAACTCCTTTTTTCCCCTTTTTTTTTTGCTTTTAGTTAGTTTTAGCTAACTGAGGCAAAGAAATTCCCTGGACTGTGATTTTTCCTGTTCAAGCCTGCTCTAGACTAAACACCCAAAAGAGCACCGGCAGCTCCACCTGTCGCCCCTTGGCCGGGCCTGGGCTGCAGCATTTCCAGCACCAGAGGGACTGATAAGAGACTGAGTGAGCCGAGCTGCAATCCGGGGAAGAGACTGTTCTAAGTTTGCCTTTTTTTTTTTTTTTTTTTTTCGAGATATTTTCTCCCAAACCAGTTGAGGGCGGGGAGGGGCAATTGAATCTGCTTTTGTAGAGAAACCCCTTTAAAAGTTATCTCCCAAACTTGCCCTAAACCAAGACACCATGGCACTGAATACCACATCCAGTCTTTTCTTAAACAAATCCAGGGATGGTGACTCCACCACCTTCCCAGGCAGACCATTCCAGAACTTTATCACCCTTTCTGTAAAAAACTTCTTCCTAATATCCAACCTATATTTCTCTTGATGCAGCTTGAGACTGTGTCCTCTGGTTCAGTCAGTTGCCACCTGGAGAAAGAGACCAACCCCCACCTGACTACAACTACCTTTCAGGAAGTTGTAGAGAGTGATAAGGTTACCTCTGAGTCTCCTTTACTCCAGGCTAAACAACCCCAGCTCCCTCAGTCATTCCTCAGAGGGATTGTGTTCCAAGTCCCTCATCAACCTAGCTGTCCTCCTGTGGAGATGCTCAAGCATCTCAACGTCCTTCCCAAACTGAGGGGCCCAGAACTGGACGCAGCACTCAAGGTGCTGCCTCACCAGTGCCAAGTATAGAAGAAGGATGACCCCCCTTGTTCTGATGGCCATACTATTCCTGATACAGGCCGGGATGCTGTTACCTTCTTGGCTGCCAGAGCACACTGCTGGCTCACGTTCAGCCAGATGTTAACCACTACCCCCAAGTCCCTTTCTGCCTGGGCACTGTCCAGCCACACTGTCCCCAGCCTGTAACATTGCAGGGTGTGGTATTGCATTTTAGTTAAATGGTATGCTCTGTCTCACCCCTCCAAAATGTACAGTTTATTCCAAACTGTGTTCCTCCCCTGAAGGATCATGTATCTGTAATCCCATTGGCCCAAGTCTTATTCCACGCCCACTTTGAATCTCCCTGTTAAGCTATGCGAGGGAGACGAGACTCTCTCTTGGCCCTTTTCTCCCTAGGCTCTCCCTCTCTCCTCCTCCCTCCCCGTTCCCCCCTTCTCCCTCAGTAACCATGCTGCTCCCAGGGGTGGGACCCCCAATAAACCCTCATCTAATTAGCACCCTCAGAAGCATCTCGTTGCCTGCTGGCTGCTACCAGTGAACACTCAGCTTAGGGGGCCCTCCGGGGACTCGCTGGGGAGCCCCCCCCAAGCAAACTGCAACAGCAGGGGGTTATGGTGGCCAAAATGCAGGACTTGGCACTTAGATTCATTAAACTTCATCTTGTTAGACTCTGCCCTCCATTCAACTGTTCCAAGTCTCTCCGCAGAGCCCTCCAGCCCTCCAATAGATCGACACACGGTCCTAGCTTGGTGTTGTCTGCAAACTTACTAATGAAAGACTCAATGCCCTCATCCGTGTCATCAATAAAGATATTGAACAGAACTGGCCCCAGCACAGACCCCTGAGAGACACCACTGGTGACTGGATGCCAGCTGGTGCAGCACTGTTCACCACCACTCTCTGAGCCTGACCATCCAGCCAGTTCTTAACCCAGCAAAGAGTGCTCCTGTCCAAGTCGTGGGCTGCCAGTTTTCCAGGAGTAAGCTGTGGGAGACAGTGCCAAAGGCCTTGCTGAAGTCCAGGTACATAACATCAAAAGCCTTTCCTGCATCCACCAGGTGGGTCACTTGATCATAAAAGGAGATCAGGTTGGTCAAGCACGACCTACCCCTCCTAAACCCATGCTGGCTGGGACTAATACCCTGTCCATCCTGTAAGTTCCATGTGATGACACTCAAAATAAACTGTTTTATAACCTTACCTGGTACAGAGGTCATGCTAACTGGCCTATAATTGCCAGAATTGTCCTTCCCACCCTTTTTATGAATGGGCATCACATTGGCCAGCTTCCAGTCATCTCAAACCTCACCAGTGAGTCAGGACTGCTGGTAAATGAGGGGGAGTGGCTTCACAAGCTCATCTGCCTGCTTTCTTATCATCCTGGGATGGATTCCATCTGGTCCCAGGGATTTATGAATATCCAAGCAGCTTAGAAGTTCTCTGACTGCCTCCTCTTGGATAATGAGGGGACCATTCTGCTCCCTGATATCATCAAGCAATCCAAGAGGACAGTTATTCTGAGGGCAAGTCTTCTCACTAAAAACTGATTTAAAGGAGGCATTAAGCACCTCTGCCTTCTCCTTATCTACAGTAACAAAGTTCCCTTCTGCATCTAATAAAGAACAAAAGTTAGTCTTACCCTTCCTTTTACCATTCATATATTTATGGAAACATTTTTTGTTATTCTTTACAAAAGTCATCATTTAACATTCAAACTAAGCTTTTGCCTCCCTAATTTTCTTAGGGCTAATTTCTCCTCCCTAATTTCTGTAGGGCTGCTACATACTCTAGCAGCCCTCTTAAATACTACCTGAGAAACCTGACCCTCCTTGCAAAGACTTTTTTTATTCCTGAGTTCTTCCAAAATCTTCTTGCCCATCCAGGCTGGATGTTTGCCTCATTGATTTGTCTTTCAGCATACAGGGACAGTCTTTTCCTGTGCCCTCAAGATCTCTGTTCTTCCCACCCTTCCTGACTCCTTTATTTTGAAGGATTACTTCCCAGGGAACTCTCTGAATAAGTCTCCTGAATAAGCCAAAGTCTTCCCTCTGAAAGTCCAGTGTAAAAGTTTTATCAATGTTCCTCTTGACTTCACCAAATATTGAGAATTTTACAAGTTCATGATCGCTATGCCCCAAGTGGTCTCCAACCACCACACCTCCCACCAACCCATTTCTATTTACAAAAAACAGATCTAAAATATTCCCTCCCCTGGGGGGCTCACCCACCAGCTGCGACAAAAAGTTGTCCTTCACAAACTCTAAAAATTTCCTGGACTGCCTCTTTTCAGCAGTTTTGAGTTCCTAACAAATGTCTGGCAAGTTGAAATCACCAACAAGAACAAGGATTCATGATCCAGAAACATTCTCTAGCTGTTTATAGAATGAATTGTCCACCTCTTCTTCCTGGTTGGGTGGATGATAACAGACTCCCAGTAGGATGTCAGCCTTCTTGGCCTTCCCCCTAATCCTTATCCATAGGCATTCAGCTTTGTCATCATTAGTTTCAATACCTGTGGCATCCAAAGCCTCTCTAATATAAAGGGCCACCCCTCCACCTCTTCTCCCTTTCCTATCTCTTCTGAAGAGCATGTAGCCATCCAGTGCAGCACACCAGCCATGTGAGTCATCCCATCACGTTTCTGTGATGGCAATTACATCATAGCTCTGCTGCTGCACCATGGCTTCCAGCTCTTCTTGTTTGTTGCCCATGCTGTGCACATTGCTGTACATGCACCTGAGCTGGGCTGCTATCACTCCTAACTCAGGTTTACCACCTTTGGGCCTGCTTCCAGAGAGACCAGCTACATTCCCTTCCCCCTTCAAACCTAGTTTAAAGCCCTCTCAAAAAGTTCAACCAGTTTACAAGCTAAAAACATTTTACTCTTAACAGAGAGCTGGAGCCCATCTGGTTCCAGTAGGCCAAGTGCCATAAAAGTTGCCCCATGATCAAAGAATCCAAAATTCTCCCGATGGCACCAACCCTTGAGCCACTTATTGATAATGTGCGCTCCCCTATTCCTTTCACCATTTTTCTCAGCCACCAAAGGGACTGAGGAAAAGATGACCTGTACCGCTGCCTTATCAACTACTTGTCCCAGTGCCGTAAAGTCCCTTTTAATTCCCCTGACACTCCTCTTTTCAATCTCATCACTGCCAGCCTGGAGTATCAGCAGTGGGTAGTAATCAGAGAGCTGAATCAGCCCAGAAAGTCTCTCAGTAATATCCCGTACCTGGGCCCCAGGGAGGCAGCAGACTTCTCTGTGGGGTGGGCCCTCTGTTCCCCTCAAAAGGGAATCACCCACCACGATTACCCTTCTTTTCTTTTTGATGTTAGAGGTGGTAATCCTTCTCACAGATGAGTCACAATTCAGAGGCTCACTGTGCAGATAATTTTCTTCTAAATCATCTAGCTGACTCTCCAAATCCAGGGGTTTGTACCTATTCTGAAGTGGCACCTGGCTTGGGAGTGGGGGTAGGGAGGAATTTTTATTATTACATCCTCAAGTAGGTACCCACTTCCACTTGTCTTCATCTAACAGGTGTCCTTTTATTGTCTGAGAGTGAGAGGCATGGGAGTCCTCTAACTCTTGGTGGGCTTACCTCAAGGATGGAAGGGCTGAACTCCACCAATATACTTCCCTTTCACTTTCCCTGATACTCCTTAGTCTTTCAACTTCCTCTCTAAGCTCGGCCACCAGTGAAAGGAGATTGTTCACCTGTTCACACCACAGGCAGGTTTCCTCCACAATGACCCCTGAAAGCACTGATAAGCTCAAACAGTCCACACAGAAATGGCACTGGACAGACACATCCTTTTTGGAGGGTTCCATCTGATTACATACACGCGTACTAACCACCATTTTTGATCACGTACAAACCATTACTACCAGAAATGCTAAAACCTACCAACCAACAGAAACACCATGCACAACACACAGTAAACCTTACCAGCAAGAAATCCTACAACTATGACCACTCGAACTGCCTCACAAACAACCGTGCCATGCCCTCAGAGCCGTGCCATGCCCTCAGATCCATGCCACGCCCTCAGAGCCATGCCCCTCCCCTGTTTGCCTGCCCCAGGTTGCCGCACTCCCTAGAGGCCTCTTTTAATCAGCCCTCTACGCAGAGATGGAGGAAGCCCTCCCCCAAAGCTTGTGACCCTCAACCACAAGGAACACACCTGCTCAGCATTCCCACAAATAATCACTCAGTCAGGTAGAATCCAAATCAGCACGCTCCTAAACTCTACAGTAAACAGAAATTCAATAAGTCCTAATAGAGGGTTTGTTTTGTGTGAGTCTTCTATTAGGAAGGCTCACAAGACAGGTATCACCTACTTTGATTAGATTCCTTCACAAAACAGGCTTCCTGGAATGATGCTTTGAAAGAAACACACGTTAACGCATATCTCTTATATTGCTTGAAGTCCTACAGAAGTTTTTGCTATGCTTTGCAAAACATACCATAGTTGCTTACACAAAGTAACACCCAAAAAGCAACTCAAGTTTAACTTGAACCCATTTGTTTTCAACTATTGGCCTACTCTTTCATTTCTTTTGCTTCTGCTGCTTCCAAGCCTCCTTGGTCCCTTCCCCCCGCCCCTTTCTCTTGAGGGCTGAAATTTCCACAACTCTAACATGTGAGGCTGAAGAAAAAAAACCAAACATAAACAGATCTGAACACAGGAAGGGTTGTAGTTTAATATAGTGACACTCCTCTTGGCCATAGCCAAGAAATTATGGGCAAATGGTTGACAGGATTTTACATATTGAGAATATGAAAAACGCCAGACATTGTTTCCAAATAAGCTAGGCAGACACTATAACTTTTTCTTTTCTGCAGTATCAAGTTCCTTAAGCACAAATATTTTTTTCTACTCAGGAGGCAGTATACAATCATCTCATGGCAAGTCAGGCTTAATATATAAATTAGTAAGTGAAATCAAATCGGTGGAAGATGAATTTGCTGCCATTACAAATGCTATTGGAAATATTTTCCAGTTGTACCTTCTTTGCCTGTTTTGTCCTTATGCATCATGCCAGTGCTAGAAATGGTGTACATTGCAGTGGGGAAAAGGTCTCTATGCTGCAGCTAAGGGTAAGATTATTGAAAACAGAGGATTCAATTAAGTTTCATTCAGGCTATAAAAAACCTTTTCTAGTATAACACCTGAAGTAATTAGCATTCCAGTAACTGCTTAGATCTTAAAATGCTTCATTAATGGCATTCCTACATTTCCACTTGAATGTGTTCAATGTAAGAAGCAGTTCAATTTAAGGAAGTAAATGGATCTTTTGCTAAGATAAAGTAACTTTATTTATGGAGAACAGGTGTGGAAACTGATGGAGATTTTGAAGGTACAGCAAGAAAGAAATAAAAAAGTGCTACAATACTTTTGACAGTGGGATGAAATTGGATGAGATTAAAAGAAAAGTACTACTTACAAGCCTCGGAGACGAAGCCAGATTTTCTCTATTTGCTCTGGCTGTAGATATTTCAGAGAGTTGTTCTCAAATTCTTCAATTTCCTTAGTCGGTGACTCCATAGCTGCAGATTACCACTTTGTTTAAAGCTCTGCAAGGACAACTGCTGCCTCCACACACACACACTCTCCACCTTTAACGCTGGTGGGGAGCAGTTAACATTTCTGGCACACATTTCTCCCCCATCCCTGTAAACGGAACTGTGTGGAGAGCCCTGGAGAGCTCAGGTGTACATAGCGGGCAGAGGGGGCAGTTGTGCCAGCATGCCACCATCCTCAGGCTGAGTGAGAGGATCAAAGGCTCATCTCCAGATTGCAAAACCATGCAGATTTTTTCCCTTTGTTATTTGTTTCATTTTGCTTTTACAATAAGCCAAGGATACAACCCATGATAGCAGCTGAGGGATCTTTGTCAGGGGAGGAGGGGAGGAAAATCCCTTGCTGACAAGTGAGCTGTGTGTGCAGGGGCTGCTGTGGGGAGTCTGACATCTGCAGGGGTCCCCAAGGCTGCGGCTCTGCCTTACCACGCTGCCTGTCACTGTGCAAGTGGCAGTACAGAGGCCCCTTTCAGTCTAGTCCTCACCAGGTCAGCCTTGCTCTCCCTCCCTAGCCGTATTTTTTCCCATTTTCCAGCAGCACTGCCAAGTTGAAACCTGACAACTGAGGAAGAATTAATCTGTCAACACAGCTCAAGAACAGTTTCACTCTCTGCCTCTCTCTTTGCTTCCCTCTCTCCCATGTGCATGCACATCCACAGACACACAAGGGAGAACAGCTATTGGAGAAAGACTGAATTTGATTAAAAACCCAACCAAGAAAAATAATTGACTAAAAAAGTAGAAAAGGGGAAATAACAGAAAGCAAGCCACTCACTTGTGGCAAACAGCTATCTACTTCATTGCAGTCAGTCTGCTCTCCTGAGAGAGACACACAAAGCAGGGGCAGTAAGGCTTCAACAAGAGCAAAATCTACTTTTAAAGTAAACATATCAGTAAAGTGCCAGTGCTTGAAAATGCTCAGAAGAGAAGTCAGTATACTGAACAGAATCAAGTCCAACACATTAATCACAGATGCTTCAGTGTCTTTGAATAAGAGGTTTGCACAGTGGAGATTAAAACTCAGTTTTGCAATAGGATACCTGCTTCTGGCTCCCTTGAAGCATCCCAATACTGGCCCCCAGGGACATTCCTCTCTACACCTGCACAGGGTTCATGCTCTGAGCATGAGGAAGAACAGGGATTTCTTTAATTGCACCAGCCCAATCAGTCATCTCTCAAACTCTGCCAAAATATCTACACACTTCTCTTTAGTTAATTTTATTGATGTGGTGCTTTCAGCCAAAGCAATCAGAGCAGAGGGAAAGTAACTGTCAAAATATTGTCTCAGCCTTAAAACACATTTTGCTGCGTATTGCAAAAGCTGTCTTTTGAGAAGTAGAGACTCCAGCGAAAGAATTAGCATCTCAGGCAGTTGGTAGCCTGTAACTTGGAGAAGTCACCTCTTCTTTGCAATAACATTCAACAATATGTCTAACATTCAACTATATATCAGTATAAGTCCAAGGCAGGTCTCTGAAGTACTTAATGTTGCTTTTCAGAAAGCTCTTTGTATAATGAATGTTATCCTTCCCATTGCTAGGTGCCAAATTGTATCAGCCATCACTCTAACCAGTTTCAATCCTTTCCTAGGAGTAGTTCTCAAGGAGTTACCTTGTTAGAGTGCAGCTGCAATTGTTAACCATCTCTAGCTCTCTGCAGTTGAATAAGATTCTCAAATATAACCAGAAAGCAGCTGAGTGAAGTTGGCACACATTAAGGAAAAGAGACAACTTATGGGAGGTAAAAACATGAATAATTCTCTAGGTGGTCCTTTCTCCCCTTGTGGATTACAAAGGACAAGCCAGTATGTTTGGAACCTCTTTTGAATGATACAAAGAACTGCACAAGCAGTCATAGCAAGCCATTTTCTGACAAAAGTTTGTGGCATATTATCTTCTTATGTTCCTGCTGTAAGAACACAGTGCTATTCTTCACTGCTCATGCTATTACACTGCTCATGCCATTACACTGATGCCCGCCACTAAACTGTTAGCATGTTGCACACATTACTGCCTTTTGATGGTGAGTTGAGTAGTTAGAAAATATTTTTTTTTCACACATTTTATTTTAAGGTACAGAGGAAGTAACAGGGAGAAATGGGAATGCAGAATATTGGTAGCACTAGGTTTGAACTCAAGTTTGGGATTCCCTTTCTTTCTTGTGTCAGTCCTGTGGTCTGATTTTGTGATAGACGTCATCAAAATAGCAATCAACAAATCAGTGACTGTAAAACGTTATGAATTTGTGCCATAAGTATCTGACATGAATACATGTCATATTGCTTGCCTTGTCCTTAAACTTATGGCTTACCTCATGATGAGAGAATAACTTCCAAGAAGACAAAGTTTACAGGCCATGTAAGCACCCCTCTTTCAGTTCTCACATTCATTGCTTCATTGAGGCAACAAGTTGTAGGCAACCAAATGGCACCATTTGATTTCACTCCATTTAGAGAGCTTGACAATCATGACTGCCATTTGATGGATACAAGCAGTAAGCCACCTCCTGGTAGATTAGCCATGTTTTTAAAGCAGAGGGGAGCTCAGATGCAATGTCCACCTGCCTGTCAGAAACCTCTGTTGTTCAGCCTTACACAGGTGATGGTAGGGCAGATAGCACTGTGTACGTACCCTTGCAAGCACCTATGGCTGAAGCAACACTACACAAACTTTATCCCTGGAATCACAAAATCACAGAATATTCTGAATTGGAAGGACCCACAAGGATCCTTGAATCAAACTCTGACGTGAATGGCCCATATGGGGATCAAACCCACAACCTTAGCATTAGAAGTCCCATGCTCTAACCTACTCAACTAATCCTAGTAATTTTCTGTGTCCAAGCACTTCCCCAGCCTACCCCTTAGGACTTTCAAGAGGGGTCCAGGACACCACTGTTGCCTTCAAACAGGTCTAACTTGAGTCAGAGACTGCATTTCCCTCTGCTGCTCTGTTACCTGGCATGAGGTCCTGCACAGGATGACTCCTTCCTCAGCCCTTGAAGCAGCCCTCTTGCCTCCTCTGCTTGCCTGTAGGAAAAGAGCCAGGGCACCCATCTCAGCCAGCTAAGACACTCCCTTCCTAGGTCACTAGGTCAGCACTGTCAGTGACAGCAAGGGATGAAGAGCAATGGGATGGAGAGATGGAGGTCCAAGACAGGCCAGTTATACACTACACTGACTGTCCCCTTTATCACAGCACACAGATTTGGGAAAATCTGGAGGCTTCGCCCTCTTTTACCCCACTTCCTCAGCTGAGGACAGTAGTGGTATACATGTTAAAAGCCTTTAGATTGAGCCCTGTGCAGGAAGGGTCTTAATTACAAGTATTGCTTTCAGTTCTGAAGGACTGAAGACGTAGGAGGATGCTGTCACACAGCAGAGAGGTGGTAAAAGGCATCTGAGAAGAGTAGAATCCACACTGTGCCTCCATGAGGACAGGCATCACTGTAAAACAGTCAAAATACCATGGAGTGCAGGAGTAGGTCTGCCTTTCTCAAAATGGTGGTACAAGTATTTCATGCATAGTCCAAGGAGAAGTCAGAGCCATCTCTGACATATGTGGCTGCCAGTTAGACTCTGTCCTCATGTTAAACTTCTCAGCAGCAAACTTCCTTACCTACAGTTAAGGAAGGAATGGAACTTACAGTTCCTTTTTTTTTTTACATTTTTTAAATGAAGACTAGAAAAACAGTGAGAAAGTTCAGAGACCTCATTACTTTCATCAGAGCAAAGTAGGTGTAGCAGTAACATTCAAAAGGCCCATTGAAATGCATCCAAAAATGCTTCCAATACAGAAACAGCACTTCAGCATGAGCATGAGCAAACTGAAACAATAATTTCAGACAGCAAGTTATATAAAGTCCTTGCTGGACTGCAACAAAAATTGAGAAGCTACCCCATGCTGAAGGGGTAGCATGAGACACTGAAAGTGTATTGATATGTTGCCTCTTTCTACATATTGCCTGTGTCTATTCCTACAGATTTCCTATTGTGATTGCTACATAATGCCTGTGTGAACATTGAAACAAGTTCTATAATTAGTACAACTACAATATATTCATATGTGTGTCCATGTAAAAATAATCCAGAATATATTTTATTCTATTACCACTAATGCCTCCAACCAAAATTGCAGCAAAGTAGGTTGTCCTTTTTTTCTTTATTATAAATCTGAGTTGGTTCCCTGAACTTCAATTATGTCAGTGTGATGAGTCAGCCAGTAACATATTCCAAAATGTTTTGCTAGTTCTATATTCAAACAGTTGTAAAACACTGACATGTCTTCTAATTCTGCTAATGCCAAAATAAACTAGGCAGATTTTGCCCAGTCTTTATCCTAGCAGGAAATAGCTTCTTGCGCCTTTTCAGTTAAAGCCAACTTTTTATTTGTTTTGTTTGGAAGGGAGTTAGGAAGAGGGAGACATGTTCAACTATGTAACTGAATTGCATTGGCCCTATTTATTCTTCATGTTGAGGTATAAGAGAGTGATGGAAGATTTTTAGCAAGTTCCACTTCTTACTTTTATTAAATTAGATCTAGTACTTCTTAAACAGTAGTTTCCAAATGAAATTTCATCTCTTTTTCTGCCCAAGGTTAGACTTTAGGGTTTGATGGCAACGGACTCACACCATAGCCACACAGCCATTAATACCGATGTTGGGAAGGATGAAAGTTTGACAAGAAAGTTTAACAGGTATGTATGCTTGGCAAAAAGATTTTTGAATGTAGAATCTGAACCAGGAATAGAAATGAAAGCAAGTTTTGATCTAGAAGAAAAGAATCGCTGAGCCAGTTTTACTGGATAACTAAGAAGGCAAAGGGTACCTTAGTTAGAAGGGGTTTTATGGCTTAGAGAAAAGGATGAACCCACCTCAAACAAGAAGATGTTTTTACCAAGAAGAAAGATACCACAGACAAACAAGACTGCCAAGTAGAAAAAAGGTCTACTTGCAAGTAGAAAAAAAAGGTCTGTTGCAAGTAGAAAAAAGGTCTCAGAATTTTCCACTGCAAGAAAACTGAAAAACAACTTCTAGCTTAAGCTCTAACATGCTAACAGCTGTAACTTACCACTTTTAGTGGCTGGAGAATAGTAACATGAATATGGTAATTACAGTAGCTATGATAGGCTATAGGTAAAAGTTAAGGTATAGACTGGTTCTTCTGTATTAAGATGCTCAGCAAAGAAAAGTATATAATGCATTGTAACCAAAATTAAAGGGTCTTCAGGCTTGTCTATGGCTGGAGCTGACAGCTGTAGGCACAGGCTTTGTCACCCACGACCCTGGACTGCTGTAACATCTTGGATACAATAAACTGCATTTTGAAAAGATGCCTGAAGTCCCACATCTATCATTCAGACTCTTATGGTGATTAACTGTGGTATTGCATTTTATTTAAATGGTATGCTCTGTCTCACCCCTCCAAAATGTATGGTATGTTCTAAGCCTGTGGTCCTGCCCTGAACCATCGTGTGTCTGTAATCCCATTGTCCCAAGTCTTTTGCGCCCACTTTGAATCTTGCTCTTAACCTGTGCGAGGAAGATCGGACCCTCTTTTAGCCCTTCTTTCTTCCTCTCTTGGCCCTTCCCTCCCCTAGGCTCTCCCCCTCCCTCCCCCTTTCTGCTTCCCCCTCAGTAACCACCATGGTCCCGGGGGTGGACCCCCAATAAACCCTCATCTAATTAGCACCCTCAAAAGACGTGTGGAATCTCCTTGCCTGCTTGTTGCTACCAGTGAACACTCAGCTTAGGAGGCTTTCTGGGGACTCCCCGGGGAGCTCCCCTCCCTCCAAACGAACTGCATCAAATGGTGCCCAACGTGAGGCAAGAGCATCAACAGCCCTGAGACGAAAATGGACCTGTGGCACAGTGCAGAACCCCGCAGAACACCACTTCTCTGCCGCCTTCGGCACTGTGGGGCGGCCGTGCAGGGCTGCAGCTGCGGCCCCGGGTGGTCCCTCCACTACCGCACAGTGACCCTTCGAGACACCGCACTTCCAGCCCGCCGCTGCCAGCCCGCCACTGCCCTAGAGCCTAGAGAAGCCGCGTGGAGTGCACCCGGCCTGTCGCTCGCAGCACTGCGCCACGTGGCCGCCACGTGGTTGCTCGGAGCCGCTGCTCACAGCTCACCAGGAGCTGCCGCAGCAAGGCCGAGCCTGCCGCCCCCCGCCCACAGGTGGCGGTGGGAGTGGGGGCCGCAGAGCGGGCGGACGTGCAGATCGTCGAGCCCCAGCAGCCGATGCCCTGGACCACAGCAGCGATGAAAGAAAGAACCAAAGCCCACCAGTTTCTGTGGGGGAGCCACCAGACCACCAAGATGCAGTTTTCAGCTTTGCCCGAGCCCTGCACCTCCCCAAAACTGTTTTCCTCAATTCTGTGAGCTCCTTCCTCAGTCTCATGCTCTCTCTCCTCGCTACTCCTTCTCTCTAACTCCATCCCTAACCCGCCTTCCCCTTAACAAATCCCCAGGAATCCACTCCATCCTTCTAAACCCGGCACTGCAGCCACAGGGCTAAGCCTCAACATTTCACTGAATTGAAAATTCTACTTTATGATCTCCTTCCCCTGTTACTCCAAGAGCAGGATGATACCCTTCCCTGCAATACCACAATTAACCTGGTCTCTTTCTCCCTAAATCCACTTCCTGTGATCACACAAATGTGGCAGATCTAGCACATTTGGAGTTCATGAAGGCCTCAATTAATTTTTTTTTTAACATGCAGTTGAACAGAGAGTTGCAATGCAAGTAGGCACATGGTTAAAAGTAAAATGAGGATGTAGGGTGAATTAGCTTTCACAGTACTCTTCACTGCCACAGCTGACTGTCTTCCCTACTTGTGCTTGCTCATGAAAAGCCTAAGTAATCAGCTACTTCAACAGAGCAAGCAAGGCTGAAAAGGATTGCAGTACTGTGTTAGTTATCAGAGGCAAATGCCAGAGAAAAGAAAAAAATAACAGCAAACTTTACCTTTAGAGGAACAATTTGCCACAAGAGCAAAATGAAATAAACAAGCCCTGAGTACATCTTGAAAGATGGAAAATTTGTATTACAGCACTGAGTTTCTGGGAAAGTCTCCTGACTGGTACAGCACAAAAGAAAATTCCCACCTCACTTACTTGAAGATGAAGGTTCCCCATGCTAGACAGGGGTTATATAGACAGCAGGCTAGACCCAGCCAGCTGTGCCAAGACTTGTGCCCTGAAGATGTTAATGCCTCTTCAGAGAGGTCTTGGACAAATACCCACAGGGGAGGACAATCAGCTTAGAGCAACACACTCTTCAGAGAGGGGAAAAAAAGGTAACAGGAGTTTCTCCTCTGGGAGAAGAGTAAAGAAGTTAGCAAATAGTTATTCAGTACAAATGACTCTATACTTCACAGAAGGTGCTGCTTTAAAGTCTTAAAAGGTGTTCCTCAGAGACCACTTTTCTCTGAGCTCCAATGGCTGAGCTGCCTTGAACAGCTTAAGCACTTTTGAACTGCCTCCCCTCTCATAAGTTGTCTTCTCATGGAAAAAGGAAAGGCCTGCCCTCAAAACCTGAATTACCTTTTCCCTTAGATGAAAATATTACTTCTGTGAGCTTGCAGGTACTTTAAGCACTTTACTGTAATGGCATGTTCCCCATCCTCTTTTGCTGCAACTACTCTTTCTGCAATTATTGATTCTTGTGTTGCTTAAAGCAGTAACATTTATAATAAATATAGAAATTACAAAAAATGTGTCATAGCAAGAAAACACATATATGGATGTGTGGAAGAGGTTTTACAGCGACTTCTGTGAGCCAGAGAGAAGTTTGATAAAAGGATCAATGTTTACCCGTGAAAGAATTTTCTACCAAGGTCATTGATATAGAAACCAAGAAAGAAAGAAGGATAAGTAAAAGAAACCTGCAACTTTCCATTCCAATAAGCACTTTCTTTGTCTCTCATGACCAATGAGTAAAGTGTAAACTTATGAGTTTTGTAAGATGTATAAAAACGTGCATGATAAAATAAAAACAGGTTTGAAGCCATCTGAAAATGGAGAGTACTGTTTTGTGTTGTCTTCATCTCAACTACAACATGGATGTAGCCAAGCTGACTCCAGACACTTTCCAAATAAATAGGTTGGTCACACCAGGGAAACAGTATTGCAGAACAGATTGAAGAAGGGTTGAAGTGGTCCTCTTCTGTAGGCAAGTAACTGGCATCCACAATTCAGGATGCACAGGACATAGGATTCAAAGGCAGTTGATACCCTGCATCCTGCTACTGTGAAACTAAATCCTCTTTGTCCTCTGGAAAAGCGGATGGTGTCTCCTTTGACCAGAATGTTTCACAGGCATGCACCCATTCAGACATAACATGCTAAGGGATTTGATTGCCTTTATAATTCTGAGAAATTACATGACCTTTGTACTGCTATTCTCCCTTTTCATTATCATGTTGGACAGAAAAATATCCTAGAACAGACCAACTAACATCTTGCAAACAACATGAATACCTATGAAATCCTGGACACTGCATATTACAAGTAGAGGAAAGATAAATAGCTTTCTTAATAGCAAGAGATTTACCATCTTCCTTTTGCCTTTTATTTATCACCCTCTCAATGCTACAGGTCCACATTGTGAAAGGAAACTCACCGACTTAAGATAAAATCCTTACACTTCCAACAGATGTTTAAAATAAATTATGCAGTATATTATCTAAAAATCATAGTGTTCATTCTGCATCAATAAGGACTGGGTTTTAAACTGACTTTTCAAGCACTGCCAGAAGATCATGAATTATTTACAGCCTTCACTTCACCCATAATATTCACCACTGTCTTATGGCATTTCACTGAAAACACCAAAAGTTATCAATAACTAGAAATATGCTAAATCATACTTCATGATTAATCCTGCACTGGAAGAACAAGTGATATTCCTAAACTCTCCTTTAAGATAATTCCTGCAATTTCCATTCAAATTTTCATTTAAATTAGATCCATTAGTGTCAGACTTAAGCAGCATTTTGTCTACACTCACATCTAACCTGTTTCCCCATTTCTACTGCACATTAGTACAAATTTGGCCACCACTGAATGGATTTAACAATTTAAGAATTGAAGCAATAGACAGGAACAGTGCAGGAGAGGTCAGGAAAAAATACCATAATCTTTCCTGTATACATTATAAGGGAATCACCATCACTAATCTCCTTCTCACAGTTTATTGGTAAAAGAAAACTGGTGTAATAAGATCAGACCACGCTAACCTGTATCATCTACCATTGCTTCAGATATAAAGGTAATGTAAACCAGGCTGTCTTTGGTTTTTGTCACCTTTTCCTACAGAAAGTTAAGATGTTCAACCTTTCTCCAGTATAAACCTCTCCTTCTTTCTTCATATTTCTTGCATTTTTTTCATACTCTTTTCCACAGCATAATAATTTGAAATTGGACATAAGCGTACACATGACTATTACCAAGTGAGGGACTAACATCACCTCTACTGAATGTTGATTGTGGCATCATTAAGATAACCACATTATTTTTTCACTTTAGTAACTATTTATGTCAAACAGATGTAACTTGTGTAGATGAGGTTTATTCATGTTCTAGAAATATGGCCCTTAGATGACAGAAACTTAGCGCCTAGTCACTGGAAAGGGACACAAGTATCCCAGCACAGCCTGCCAGCCTCATGTAAAGGAATCAGACTGTCTGAGGCTCTGATTAGGTGGAGTAAAAACCACAGTCACATGTAACATTCTCATCTAATCTCCTGAGGTGTTTACATGAAACTCACTATATGGTAAGTAGGTGCCATTTTCACAGCAGTCCTTCCACTACCAAAGCTTTGATACCAAGGCAGGAAGTAAAAAAGAAAGCTATGATTTCCTTACAGAAGTCAGAGAAGGTAAGATACAAAGTGCTTCCTGAGAAGGGAAGGAATAACTAGTCTCTGAAGTATGTACCTAACTGACAAGTCTATGCAGGTGCCTACAATGTGGTGCAAAAAGGAGGTGGGGGGCATCTACTTGCTTATGCACCCCCTCAATCCTAACACTGAGGATGGAGCAGAACTCCAAGAGGTTTTTAATCCCCCTCCCCTTGCAGAAATTTCTGTTGGCTTCCTGCATCCTCCCTATGGGAGTTCATCTAATGTTGATGGTCCTGAAGCCTAGCTGCAGGTGGAAAGCAGCTGAGGTTTGGCACAAGAGCCAGCAAGTAGTTTGCATCTCATACCATGTCCTCAGACCTTTAAAATGCATGGGAAGAAGTTCAGTTGATCATTTGTTTTCCCAATCCTTTTATGCAGCTCAAAGCAGCTAAAAAGTAATCAAGAAAGTCCTACCAATGAACCGAAATTTCTGCTCTGCCCTGTGATCTGTCCCTTTATTTTGAAATTGTGCAAACATTTATTTATGAATGGCAGCCAACAAGTGTTTTGGGGGTTTTTTTTCATACTGATCTGGAAATAGTGCCAGGGCAAAAAATTCAGATCTAGAAACATCAGCTCATCTTTCAAATGTCCTCTTAGCTTCAGTAAATTCTGGAGAAATCTCCATTGCTTCTCCAAGCAAACATGGTGCCTCAGATGATGTGTTTGTTGTTTACTTGGGCATGTTACCTAGGAAGATGCTACTGAGATAAAACAGATTTATGTTGTATTCACATAACTCATTTTTATAAGATTTTCACAAACCTTGTGTTCAACTCCAATTGGCTAGTAGTTTTCTTGCCACTCAAATAATTAGTTACTATTTTGGAAATAATTACAAACTGGCCAGAAGGTGAAAACTTTAGTCTCACTGACAAAAAGGAGCAAGAACAAGTGACATGGGCTGAAGAAGCTCAACCATACAACCAACTACCAGCAGAAGAAACACGCTTACACTCTTTTCAGTGACGGTTCCTGTTGCATCATAGGGATGAAACAAAAGAGGAAAGCAGCTGTATAGAGCCCCACACAAGTCGCACAAGGCACTGAAGGAGAAGGTAGATCAAATCAACTTACTGAACTCAAGGCCGTTCAACTGGCCCTGGATGTTGCTGAAAGAAAGAAGTGGCCAAAGCTGTACCTTTATACAAATTCATGGATGGTAGTCAATGCTCTGTGAGGCTAGCTGGAAAGGTGGAAAAAGGCCAACTGGCAGCATAGAGGAAAACAAATATGGGCTGCTGATGAATGGAAAGACATTACCACTCTGGTAGAGAAGCTACCTGTAGAAGTCTGTTATGTAGATGCCCATGTCCCCAAGAGTTGAGCTCATGAGGAACACCAGAACAATGAGCAAGTAGATCAGGCTGCAAAGATAGAGGTGTCAAAGATAGACCTAGATTGGCAACAAAAGGAAGAGTAGTTCCTAGCCCAATGGGCCCATGATGCCTCAGGTCATCACTACCTATAGTAGACTGAGGGGTGGATCTAATAAGGGGTGGATCTAACCAGAGAGTATTCCTCAGGTTATCCATGACTGTGAGACATGTGCTGAAATCAAGCAGGCCAAGAGGGTCAAGTCCCTGTGGCAGTGGTCCAAATGTAAGTATGGGGAGGCCTGGCAGATTGACTACATCACACTGCTCCAGACATGCCAAAGCAAGTGCTATGTGCTAACCATGATAGAAGCCACCACTGGATAGTTAGAGACCTACCCTGTGCCTCACACTACTGCCTGTAACACCATCTTAGGCCTAGAAAAGCAAGTCCTGTAGAAGCATGGCACCCCTGAGAGGATCGAGTCGGACAACAGGACTCATTTCAAGAACAGCCTTATAAACACCTGGGCCAAAGAACATGGTATTGAATGGATACATCATATCCCTTATTATGCGCCAGCTGCCAGGAAAGTTGAACGGTACCACAGACTGCTTAAGACTACCCTGAAGCAGTAGGGGACAGGGCAGGGGACATTCAGAAATTGAGAAATGAACTTAGCAAAAGCCACCTGCATGGAATGGACCTGAATGGACCCGAAGGTCCATCAATTGAGCTGCTCCTGCCCTGTCTGAACCCCTGCACACAGTGGATGGAGACAAAGTCCCTGTGGTACACATGAAAGGTATTTTAAGAAAGACTGTTTAGATTTGTTCCACCTCAGGCAAAGGCAAACCCATCCGTGGGATTGGTTTTGCTCAAGAGCCTGGTTACACTTGGTGGGTAATGCAGAAAAATGGAGAAGACCATTGTGTACTACAGGGAAAACTAGTCTTAAGTGAGAACTGTGTATAAGGTCCCATTGTGTAGAGGTTATTGATTTGGGTATGATGCAGATGGTAATAGAATAAGGGGTGGATAATATATTGGGTGATAAATGGAAGATGTGGCTGGGGATGTGTGTTCTATTGCCATCTGTTAAAGGTGGAGCAGTTATCTTCAGTTAATTGGGCTACCTGTTAAAGCCAAGTAGGGCAGTTTTCTTTATCTCTTCCACAACCAATCCTCCCTCCGGAAAATATCTTCTGTTAATGGGCCATTGAGTCTTACTGCATGACTGATAAAATTACATCATCCCATTGTGAAATGCTCTGCCCAGGGTGAGGAGCCAAGCATTCCTACCTGGATATAATCTGATATTTGGAACACCAGAGTCAGCCTTTTCCACTGGATTCTCAGAGGAGGATCAGGTCCATCTACACCACCACTGGATCATCAGAGGAAAACTACACCTTTCTACAGCATCACTGCTTTCAATAGAACCACATCTGTAACTCCAGGAGGACTGCAGCCACCATTTAATCAGACTACGACCACTACCCTGACCAGCAGTGTGTCAGATCGTATTCTGACTCTGTCGGTGTTCTTTTGTATTACTGCATTTTTATTTCACTTTTATTTTTTCCCTAATAAAGAACTGGTGAAACTGTGATACAATTTATTCTCTGATCTGAATGGTTGCTGCTCAGTCCCTTATTTAATGGAGTTGTTTTATTTCATATAAAAAGAAGGAGTTTGATTTTAATGTAATGTAATGTGTGACTGTGACTTCACGGATTTGGCACAGTTCTCCAAAGTACCAGAGCAGATTTTTCCTCTCCAGCTGAAAGACTTGTCTAAGGATTCAGGAAATCATGTATTATCCAAAACGAGTTTTCTTTGTGATTTAAACTTGCCATTAAGGAAAACCACTTTATGGGCATTCCATGAAGATGAAAACAAAAGCATAGTTGAAAATCTATTTCCCAGAGATTATTTTTTTTTGGTTGGTTTTGTTGCTTTTTTTGTGGTTTGTTTGCTTGTTTGCTTTGGCGTGTGTTTTGGGGTGTTTTTTTGCTTGTTTTTCTTTTGTTGTGGGTTTTTTGTTTGGTTGGTTTTGTTTGGTTTTTTCTTTTATTTAATATTTAGCAGTTCCCTATGGATCAAATTAAAGCGAACCAAAAAAGCAAAGCATGTTACATGTTCAGTGTCTTCTGATATAGGAGTGTTGAGTGAATGAA